>KZ559568.1:0-129266 GCA_002850765.1 Aspergillus taichungensis | reverse complement strand
TTTTTTTTTTTTTTTTTTCTGCCGGGAAGGGGAAAATTTCCACGGCAGGAGCGGGCGGAGCTTGCGAGGGCGGTGTGGGTTTTGTTATTATCATTTCTACTCTGGAGTAACTACGGAGTACGAATATCATAAGTAGAATACAGCTTTAGATTTAGATTGTACAGAGTTATTGTCTATCATTTTTACAGAACTATAACTATCTATGAGAATAACATGAATCATCATCATGCCTACCCAACCTTCCCAGCCTACCCACCATGACTCCAGGTACAACGAATCTCACCGTCCAAATGCAAGGCTCCTCATTTGAACAAAGAAAGAAATAAAAACCAGGCAATGAATAAAAAGAAGAAGAAGAAAAATAAAGAAACGGGACGTCAAGAATCAAGGTAGAAAACATCTATCATGCTATCCCACCCCCGCTTGCATTCCCGCCAGCATCAACCGCACCGACATCCCTCTTCTCTCTCTTCGTCTCGGGCTGCGCATTTCCCTGGCTATCGTTGGCATCGGCTGTCCCACTGGCAGCGGCAGCAGCTTTGCGTCGCGCTCGTTCCTTCTCTCTCGAGCTGGCTCCGACGGTTCGTCGTCTGCGGACGGGTTCGTAGACGTCGTTGAAGTTCATGACCACGCCAAGGAAGCGCATGTCGAGGTCGGGTTGGTAGGCGAGGTCGCCGAGGAGGATGTTGAGTCTGGAGCGGAACTCCGCAGACAGGTCGCGGAGACGGACGCGCAGCGAAGAGAGCATGTGGTCGTCTGCTGCGAGGTCATGGTGCGCAAGGGAGGACGGCGTGTCCATGCCGTCGCCGCCGGGGCGGCTTGCTAGATTGGGAGTCGAGATGGAAGACGATGCGGTGCGTCGGGAGGAGAGCAGGTCGCGCTCTGTGAGGCCCCAGCGGCCTTGGGCTGTGCGGGTCTCGATCTTGGCGCTGACTTCCTGTCGGCGGGTGAATTCCGCGACGGAGAAGGAGTATAGCCCGTCGACGGCGTCTTTGTAGGAGAGCATGATTTTGAGGATCATGTGGAGTTGGGTGAGGAAGCTGTCTTCTCTGGTGTTGGTGGAGGAACTGGAGCTGCTCTTGGATGAGGACGTCGAGCCTAAGAGGCCCTTGTGCGTGATGGAGTCGAGGTAGATGGTGTGGGCTTCAATGAGGTCGTCTAGTGTACAGCCGGGCTTGGAGACGGACGCCTGGAGCTGGTCCCAGCTGGACTCGATGACTTCAAAGAGAATGTAGTACTGCAGCTGGTTGACGAAGTGGATCATTTCGGCAATGGCGCACCGCGCGCGCTTCCAGTCGTATCCGACTTTGTCGTCGACGCTGCCTAGGACGCCTCTGGCGCCGGTCATGCATCGCCGCCAGGTGCTTCCGAGTGCGAATTCGACGCGTTTCACGCGCCAGAGGAAGTTGAAGACTTTCAAGTACTGCGTGGAACCCCACGGCGTGATCACGACGTCGACGGGGGCGTCGATCTTGTACTCCAGGGTGAAGCAGTCCCATCCGATCTCTCCGTGGCTCAACTCGAGCATGCGCGCGTCCAGGCGACGGAGGACGTCCGGCGGGTCGTACTGCGCATTCGAGGCTCGGATCGCGTGCTCCAGTTGCGCGGTCAATGTGTGCCGGTATTGTGAATTGGCCGGGCGGTCGAGGTTCGAGGCCAGCGACTCCATGAGCAAAGCGATGAAATCGCCTTGTCCTAGTAGCAGGTATTTCTTCAGAGCCCGCAAGTGATCGAACAACTTGAACTTGTCGTCCATGAGGTAGATCAGGCGCGCCATTGTGGTCTTGTAGGCTTCGTCGATTGAGGTCTCCAAACTGGCCGTGTCGCCGTACCTCAGCTCCTTGGACGCTTCTTTGGAGTATGCCTCGACCCAGCCGGAGTCACCGCAGCCGTACCGGATGAAGTTCAGCGACTTCCCGATAAGGAAGATTTTCTTCGCAAACTCTTGGGTGATGATCGACGGCACCATATCATCGTCCAGCTTGTACTTGTCTTCCCACACGCTCGTCGCAATGCGCCGTGGATCAGTGCTCGGCCTGAACTCTGGTTCGAAGACGAAGAATTCCTTGTAAGGATCCGAGAGCTCTCCATCGTAGATCCAAAGCCGCAGCATGTCGTAGAAAGGCCGTGTGACCTGCGCAAGGATTTTCTCCGCAAACGCACAAACAAACGGATCTCCATGAGAAGTCGAAAACCCATGGATGAGGGAGATCAGTTGGCCGCCTTTTCTGTCTATAAAGTCATCAGTACTGAGAAATCATCACCGGAGAAGTACGAATGGCACGCACTCTTACTTTGAGCTTCCTCCACAATCAAGCTCATCAATCGCAAGGCCATGGTCGCGTCTCTAGTCCACACCACGCACCGCTTCAACGTCACTCCGCTTTTGGACGCACTCTGGGCATCGTTGGACTCGCTCATCGCGACCAACGCCCGTCTGATCTCCCCTTCCAAAGTCGCAACCAGGCCCAGATAAGACCGGAGCTCAATCGAAAGAGCGGCTCGTAAACTCTGGCTGAGCAACCCATCTCCCGAACTTTCGACAAAGTTCGCCAGACCTCGATATAGCAAGCACGGTTCGGCTAGGGTATTCAGAAGAGACACCATAGGGACAGGCAGCGTATTTGGTAGCTTCAAAGTAGAAGGCGACAGGAATTCCAAACTCGACGACGACAACCCCTGCAGATTGAAGGGCAGATCGCGCAAGAGACCATGCTCACTCGGCGGGGTCACAGCCTGGCTCTTTTCCGGCTTCGGCTGTTCCTGCTGTACCGTTTCCAATGGCGGCGCAAGAGGCTCCCTGACCCCCGTATTAGCCCGCGACCGACTCACCGGCGGCGGCGGCCGGACATCTCGAGCCCTATCAGAATCATACTCCGCTTCCCTCGCCTTCTCATTCTCCAGCTCCTGCTGCTGCCGCCGTGCCGAAACCTTCCGCTCCATTCTAGCAGGAATCTGCGACGCAGACGAACTCACAGCAGGCCCATCCTCATCAGAATACTCCGCCATGCGCTGAATCGTGCCCCGCCGCGCCCGCTGGCCCTTAAACAGCATACTCTGCAAATTCCCCGTCTCCACCTGCGGACTCCGACTATCCACCACCATCATCTCCTCATCCCCATCACCACCATCATAGTCATCCGACCCAGACAGCCGGTAAAGCAGATACAAAATCGCCCACTTCTGCGACAAAACAGGCTGCGTCAACAGGCGCGAGTAGAGATTCCCAAACCGAACCGCCTTATCAGGACTAGCATTCTGCCGCAGCAGCTTCCGCTTGATCATATCCGGCGCATTGTTGACGTTCTCCCCGCCCGCCAGACTGCCCCGCCGGTTGATGCCCCCCGCCGCTGGCGGCGTGCCCGGGTCGTTTGCGGAGCTGCCGGCGTGCGCGTCGAGCACGCGCCATGAGTGCTCGAGGTAGGCGTGGTGGCGCTGTTCTTCGGCTGCGGCGACGGCTTCTTCGTCGCTGGCGAAGTCGTCGCTTATGGGGGGGGTCAGGGAGTCGACGAGCTGAGAGAGGGCGTCGTCGATGCGGCGTGGGCGCGCCGGTTGGCGGGTGGACATTGTTCTTCTCTTCTCCGTTGGCGGACTTGGAGAAATTGTCGTTTCGCGTTCCAAGATACTTTTTCTGTGTGTATGTGTATGTGTATATATGTGTATGTGACGCTTGTCTTGTTTTCGTCTCGTAGGCTCGTGATTCTTGGGTTGCTAGGTCGCGCTGTCTGATCGGAGAACGGGAAAACGCGCGGCGTGAGAGAGGTGTCGTGTGTGTCGTTTGCGATATGGTTAGTTTAGTAGAGTTCGATAATACAGCCCATGGCGTCCTGCACCGGTCTATATCAATCAATCGCAGTTCTCACATGCAAGCTAGTGAATGGAGTCAAGTCTATCGCCAAAGAGCGCGTGGAGACAACGGATCGAATGTTTTTGTTTGTGTAGTTTGGCTTGTTTGGATAGTTATGCCCGCCATGCCAAGCATTGTCAGGGAACGACTCCGCCCTTATACAGTATTATTCTACGCACCTTTTCTGCGGAAACTGCGCCTTGGCGTGCTACAACTACTCAGGATCTTCTTGAGCCTAGGATCTTAAATAACCAAGCATGTGGATTGCTTGAAGAGCAATGTCGCACTGATAAAAATAACAAGTCTCAAAACAATAGACCAGCAGAAATCCACCAGAAACGCCCCCAAACGAACACTTATTCCCGCAGGAAGAATTAAGATAGGCCAATACCCAGTATCACAAATATGAAACAAGCGAATTGAAAAGAAATCCCCCCCAAAGCCAGGCTGAGAGGGAGTGGAGGAAGCAAGCCAGGGCCGACACATGCTTCTCGCAGGCCAGTGGGTTGGGTCACAAAGAAGGACAAAAGGGGAAATAGAAATAGTTCAAGAGAAAAAAAGACACGGGAGAAAAGAAACAGCAGCCAACTTTTGCGCCGAATTTGCACTCCAGTGGTTCAACAAATCCCATGTCGCACAACCTAACTTAGCCCGTCCGTTTTGAATTCGTATACATCATAACACCTGCCCATGCCAGCCAGAAGCCCGAGGAAGAAGTCGGGGGCTCGAAGAAGATTGAAAGAGTGGACGATCTCTTCGACGAGACATAACACAGTAATTCCCCGGGCTCCGGCGAGTATCAAAGATTGGAATCAAAATTGAAAAAGAATACGGGATAGCGGCTTACGCTCGCCGCATTCCTTGCGCTGGAATGGCACCCGGTTGCATTCCCATGTTGTAAGGATGTGTCTCGTAGCCGGGCGGAATACCGTTCATCATCATCGAGCCGAGGCCCTGGGCTTGCGAAACCGGGCAATCCTTGTGGGCAAGCAACATGGTTTTGAGATTGACGATTTCCTCGCGCAGTTGAGTGACAGTCGCCGTGAGCGCATCGTTCTCGGACGTGAACAGTTCCACCTTCGCTTGCAGGTTGGCAAGCCACTGCTTCTTGCGCTGCCGACACTTGAGTGCCGCGACTCTGATCCTTGTTAGCACCTACGATGATACAATCGCCCATCGACGTCAATTTCATTTTTCAAAACCACTTACCGGTTCCTCTCGAGGAAGTTCTTGCGCTTTTCTTCGTCGGTCATCTTCTTGGTATCGCCCGGCATCCTCTTCTTGTCGTCTTCCATGTCCGAGTACTCGAAATCCGAAGGCGGCTCCATGCTACCGGACCCATTATTGAGTTTCGATTTCTTGTTGGCTCCCTTGGTAGCGGGATCATCGGCTTTGCGTCTGTTGTTGGCGGCGCCCGCCCCTTTCGCCGCGGTATTCTTCTTGCCCTTGCCCTTGGTAGTCGGCTTCGCCAGCTCTTCAGAAAGATTGCCGCTCATTTCGCGACCCGCGTTACCCGAACCATTGACATTCTGGGCCCCGGTGTCCGGCTCATTGACCTGGACATTTTGCGGCGGGACGGAGGTCGGATTGGACGCAGAGAATTGGTTCGAAGTGGGTTGGCCGCCTTTCGCGAGCATGAATAACCCATTGGCGGCATCAGCTGCATCATGGTGGCCGAACGGATCTCCTCCCGCCGCCGAGTTCGGTTTCGCATCCATGTTGTTAGCGCTTGGATTTCCAGGTTCGGGGTCGGAGGTTGGATTCGAGGTCGGGCCGTTGCCGTTGTTCTTCTTTGCCGCGTTCAGGGCGGTCCGGTGGAACTCGATGGTCGATGGGGTCGCACCCCCGCTTTGCAACTGCTGGAGAAGCGCCTGCGAGTTGGGGCTGGGAGCTGGGAACATGGATCCGCCACCCCCTGGCGTTAACCCGGTGCGCAGTGAAGATTCGTTCGGGGTTGGGAAGCCTCGACCGATGCTGTCAAAGTAATCGTTGGTGCTCGTCGGACCGGCGAGCATAGCCGGGCTCAAAGGCCCAGAGCGGAGCGAGTTGGACCAGTTGTACCCACCGCCGGCAGAGTTGTTACCGGGCAAGGCAGGAGAAGTAAGAGAGGCTACAGGAGGAAGGATCGACTTTCCCGGTGTTTCTCCTGAGGCGCCGCCGCCGTTACCGCCGCCGCCAAAGGATTGTTCGAAGGGATTCGGTTCCAGGGAGAAAGGGTTGTGCACTGAGTTGAAGTAGTCCGGTGTATCAGCAGCACTGCTGATAGCAGGACGTGGAGGTGGTCCTAGCGATGTTTGGGAATCACCGTCTGATTTTTGATTTTTATTTTCTGAAGTCGACGCTTGCGAGTCTGCCACGCAGAGAGATCCCGGTTAGCGACTCTTTGATCCAAAGCAAATAAGGTGCGTTTGCACACGCGACACCGAGGTGTTCAGGGTACTTGATGTTGTTGACGCGACGGAGGAGATGACGAAGGGGGAGGGTAACCATCAGTGACGACAGAAATGAGATCATCCCGACGGCAGAGCGGACGAAAGGTACTTAAGAAAATCGTGGCGCAGACCACAACCACCAAACGAACAAAGTTTCAAAACAACGGCAGGTCAATCGTTTTAATACCATGGAGATGGACAGAGTACCAAAGACAGATACAAAGTAAAAAAAATAAAAATAAAAAGACAGAAACCAACGAGAGCGATGGAGAGGGAGAGGATTGTTCAACTGATTCACGCGACAGAAAGGACTAGCGACCATACTAACCTTCAGGGTCCAAGTTCTTTTTTGAATCCATTGGGGATGAATTACGAGTGTCGGAATGCAGATTAGCGGCCACAGTCGGAGCAACCGCCGCAGACATCATAAGAATAGCAATCCAAGAGGAAACACAAGAGGTCGGTCGAGTGTGGACGGTTGGGAGGTGCGAGCGCAAAGACAAGAAGGGAGGAAGAAAAAGAACTAAGCAGGCGACCGAGGCGAGTTCAGCGCGATGATGAATAAGGGAGAGAACGAGACGAAGGATGAGTCAAGACCAGTTGATTGAAGGGAGGCAATCGACTGGACACGAACGAGAAAATGATAACTATCTCCAGATCTGATATGATGTGTGTTTTAGATTTGATGTCGATGCTTTTTTGGCGTCGTCACTCGGTATAGTAAGTAGGGTTCAGTACTCCAGAGTACCTGTTGAAGGGGAGAGAGAAGAAAAGGTTGTGACGTAGTCGGGGGGGGTTGTTTAACAAGGGATTTTTTAGGGGAAAAAGGAAGAGGGGAGGCGGTCGAGGGTCGTGAGCTAAGCAAGTTCTTTTCGTCCGGACTGATTGGAGGAGGCGAGAGGATGTGGAGTCGCTGGCGGAGAGACTAGGAAAAACTCGACTCCTGTCAAGAAAATGGAAAGAGGAAAAAAAAAGAACCATGCAACCTTGGGTGCAGTACAAATAGTTCACTGGCTACCAGATTGTAACCTTGACTGTTGGGGGGGGGTTTTTTTTTAACATTTTTACATTTTTGACTTCTTTTCACTTGTCTTTGATGAACTTTGACTGGGATTATACTATGAGTATCTTTGATTCCATTCTATATATCCTCAATCCGGTTTGAGATTCCTCAGATCAGTCAGTAATCTCAATCAGCCAAACAGAATCCAGTGTACTTGACACCGGCCGAATAAGGCCAGAAGTGGATGGCCTGTTTTTCCAGGTTGGTTTCCAACCTGGAGACGGTGGTTTTCGGCAATACTTCCAACCAATATGAATGACGCAAGTCAGACATGGAATACTACTTCCACTCTACAGAGTCCACTTGATTGGAAACATAGCAAAATCATCATATGAATCTATATGGATCAATGTGTTGAGATGCTTGCACACCCCTCGGGTTCTTCCCAATATCAATCTATACATTGCCATTCCAGGGGGAAACTTTCATTCAATACATTAAAAAGCCAAATGGAAATGTGGACAGAGGATGAGATCACGGTGACGACGACAAGAATTTTTCCGGGAAATCGGACCAGCCGGGTGGCCAGTGGCCACTCGAAGCGAACCACCCAACCACCAGATCCAGCCACTCATCAGTTTCATATAGACCCACCTCTTTCTTTTTCTTTTTCTGACACCCTTCTTTTGGGTAAAAAAAAGAAAAAGAAAAAGAAAAAGAAAAACCACTGGGTTAAGGAAACCTTAGTAAGAAAAAAAACTTCCCAAGAAGGGGAAGGCCCCGTCTCGTGACACCTGAAAGGCTTCTAGACATGGTCTGAGTGGCACATGTAGATCGAACGGCCGGGATATCGTTATTCTCCAGCATTCCCGTCAGGCAGTCAGTCTCCGTGTCGCCTTCAAACGCTCGTCAATTTCTCACAGACATGTGTGATTGAACGCGTTGACTCTCCCCTCTAGACCATCAATTCGCCCCGAGTTTCCACCAGGAATGACCCTTCTGAATTTCTGATTGGGTCTCCGCAGGCTAGGTGATGACGCAATGATACCGGGTTCTGGGACGTTCGTCTCGTGGCCCCCATCACGTGAGAGCTCCTCCGTTCGCTCGTTGGTGAGCCGGCTTACATGGATGGTCGAATAGGCTTGCATATCACTCGTTTCGTCGTTGGCACGGTTTGCCACTCGTAAGTCCGATCGGGGGGTCCAGAGGTACATGTACAAGATTCTACATGTCCAAACGTTACACATGTTTTGTAGTGGTGCTGTAGTACTATGGAGGTCGACATTGTTCGTGTTTGCTACTCCCGAAGTGAGATTGCACTCCGCAATTTTAAAGTAGTTGTCGTCGTGTTTGGCTTGGATCTCTTCGTGGAGCACTTGCACTAAACTCAAAGGAGGGGAGTACATGAACTCGGAAGAATACCCGGCGAGGGAAGCGGAGCAATAGAAGCCCGTAGCCTGTAGCTGCACAAGTACCTACATGGCGAAATTCTTGCAGACAACTTATCATCTTCTGTCTAATCTCTCGGCCCCGATAACAATGGGGTGTACGGAGTAACAGGTGGATGATTTTGAATATGTATTCACAAGATATGCAGATCAAGTCAGATGATATTACTCGCTGTATGCACTGTGGGCTATGGGTCGAGAAAGTCTTGCATTCTATCCGCATCCTGCACTTTTAGGGTGACAGCGGACAAGTCCACAATCCAAGGCTTACTTTCCTTCCTGTTCTGTTTTAGTGCTCACCCTTGTCTTTTTGCCACTGGCACTCAATCTGAGGAGCCCCGTAAGCGCCACATTCGGCAGTGAGATACACCCTGGCGGGTTGTCTTGGCCTTCAGTGATATACCGGATGACTATAATGTTGTTTCTGGGGTAGAGATATGCAATACATAAAAGTTAAAATCCTAGGTCACGTCACGCTTCCACATCACCATTGACTCGGAGCCGTCTTTGTATCTGAAAGCAACCATATCCAGGTACCAGCTGCCCTGATGAAGCATAGAGATACCTACCGCACTCCTGCAGTAGGATAATGATTCAAATGTTGTCAGCACCGGAAGAGTATGCCAAATGATTCTGCGCCCTCCTGCAGTATTCAAGCAATAGAAGTGGGTTTTGCCCAGACCGAACGGATCAGTAACGATCAACAAACAACAACGGTAAGGTACAGCGGAACGCAACATATCTTCGTCCCGCCAAGTACACCTTACACGTGATGGAACACGCCCATCGACTTCATTTTCGATACAGTATATTATCATAAGCAGCATCAGCATCACCAGGGGCAGAGGGAAAGAATTTGACCCCTTAATACGCGGTCAAGTCGTCCAACTTCATCCAATTGGGTGGGGATATAAAAGAATCCACTGACAACGGCCAAATATCTCCATCCCAACAATATAATCCATCATACATCAAACACGCTCTGGCCGAACCCGTATCCATAGTCAAGAGCAGCGGGATGAAATTCGTGATCTGATACAAGCCGACCGAATATTCAGAATGAGAATCTGCTGAAGGCGATTGATAAAACGAGAGCATTACATTCTCTTAAATATCTCTTGCGGGAATTGGGTATAAAAAGACCAACTTAAAACGGCCATGATTACTGTTAAAATACCCATTTCAACAAACAACTTCGATAAGCACATATTCCAATATCTACACATCGGGTCATTGGACACCTGCTAAATAGAGTGGTCGATGCACGGTAGCGCGTCATCAAGCAAAACAACCTACAAGTCTGGACTCCGTAAGGTCGAGGACACCATTGGGCATTGGGAGAGTCTGCGGGGACCCACTGACTATTCCAGAGGACACCTTGGCCGACGCTTGACAGGCTGTCACGTGATTTTGTTCTTCCTATCAAACACATACCTAGTATGTGCAGCTTCCACTTTGTTTGCCAATGCCGAATTCGACATCATACCTTGTCTCCAGCCTGCGGGATAAGCTCTTTACAGAGTGGACCCCTGCAATCCTGCATAACACACCTAATGGTTTTTGTTGACCGTGCCATCCGATTTGGCGTGTTTGAGCGGTTCGTTTCTGAGATACCCTGCCTCAAATTGAAGGAAGTATTCTGTCAGACAACGGTAGGGCTTATATAAATGGTCCAGGTGATTCATTATGTGATTCTAGTATATAGGCTTAAAAGCACGTATTGCATCGGGTACTCGGTATCAAAGTGAGATACTTAGCCTTGGCTGAACTACTGTCAAGCATCTTTAATGGCAGATACTCTCTCCACGGTTGTGGAGAATATTGAATATTCAAAAATTTACACTTGTAGAAGGCCGGTGTCTTCAAATCATGGAAGAGGGTTGCTAGTGATGAACTATACAAAAAACACATAAGTTGTATGCCATTTAATAGAAGTCCTTGTCAGGGATAGTCGGTGGACTCCCGGCGATGACGACGTTTAGTGTTGCAGCCTCAGGCATAAAGACAGCAGTGCCACTTTGGCACAATTAGGCGCCGTTCAGTGGTCGCAAGCGCTTGATACCCTACTTATAACTTCACTGTCTTTCATTTCTCTCGGTTCATAATAACCTCATACTTCCTATTTGTTGCAGAGAATCAAGTATCACTCTGGACTAGATAGTGAATGTGACACGGTCTCTCCCACCTTCCGGAACCTTCGACTGCTCGCAATCAAAAACAGTTGGATCGACCGGGAATCGCTGCTAGTGCGTCAGGTCAACCTCTCAACCTCCCCCAGCAAAGGTAGCTTGATCTTGAAAAACCGACACTATCTTCCCTGTCGAATTACTTTAGATTTCCTGATATACGCTCCCTGTCCATCCCATTCGAGTCTCGAAAATGTCGTCCGCCGTCGTCCACGATGACGATCTCATGGAGCCCACCCTCCAGTCGATCATCAACCAGGATACTCTGCGCTGGATCTTCGTGGGTGGTAAAGGAGGTGTAGGGAAAACCACCACATCCTGCTCCCTCGCCATCCAGCTGGCGAAAGCTCGCAAATCGGTCCTCTTGATCTCGACCGACCCCGCACACAACCTGAGTGACGCCTTCGGGCAGAAGTTCGGAAAAGAGGCTCGCCTGGTGGATGGATACACGAACCTGAGCGCGATGGAGATCGACCCCAATGGAAGCATCCAGGACCTACTGGCCAGTGGTGATGCACAGCAGGATGATCCGATGAGCGGACTGGGCGTCGGGAACATGATGCAGGATCTGGCATTCAGCGTACGTGATCTCCCCGCGAGGGGTAAATCGGTCCCAGGGTTGTGCAGCCCCACTGATGAATAGATAACAGATCCCCGGTGTCGACGAAGCCATGTCCTTTGCCGAGGTCTTGAAGCAGGTCAAGTCGCTTTCGTATGAGGTCATCGTCTTCGACACTGCTCCGACCGGTCATACTCTGCGTTTCCTCCAGTTCCCCACTGTGCTCGAGAAGGCGCTCGCGAAACTCTCGCAGCTGTCGTCGCAGTTCGGACCCATGCTGAACTCGATCCTTGGTGCCCGGGGTGGTCTGCCCGGTGGTCAGAACATGGACGAGCTCCTGCAGAAGATGGAGTCCCTGAGGGAGACTATCAGCGAAGTCAACTCCCAGTTCAAGGATCCTGATATGACCACCTTTGTTTGCGTCTGTATCGCCGAATTCTTGTCTCTCTATGAGACCGAGCGCATGATCCAGGAGTTGACGAGCTACGGCATTGATACGCACTCTATCGTGGTCAACCAACTCCTGTTTCCCAAGCAAGGTAGCGGATGTGACCAGTGCAACGCACGGAGAAAGATGCAGAAGAAGTATCTGGAGCAGATCGAGGAGCTCTATGAAGATTTCAACGTCGTCCGTATGCCCCTCCTGGTTGAGGAAGTGAGAGGAAAGGAGAAGCTTGAAAAGTCAGTCCCTAGAAAAGTCCGTCTGTCGTACGATCGCTAATGACCTCTGCAGATTCAGCGACATGCTTGTACATCCTTACTCGCCTCCCGAATAAATGTGATTGGATGCGGCTCTGGAATAATTCTATGAGGTGAAATTCTGCATCTGCTGTCATTGGGATGAGTTATGAAAAATAATAGACAATAATACACTATCGCCAGGCGGGCCATCACAGCGGAATGACGTCTCCGGTACCATAATGTAGAACATCTGGATTTGTATTGTTCAATGCCCGATGCCCCTGCTATTTTGCTTTTTCTTTTCGTTTCTTTTCTTTTCTTTCGAGGCGCAGTGACAACCTTGCGGCACCGTTTGCATTGCAGACGCCTCGTTTTCGCCTCCTCGAGGCTTTCATTGTTTATCTCGTATCTGACAGCCCTTGCATAAAACGAGAATAGTGCATTCGATGCACTTGTGGGTCTCTATCCAATGCTCAGATAGATAACGCAGAGGTGACAGGCCTACTGCTTCCACGTCATTTGAGTATGTCAGGTGTATCATCATCTGTACAATCCTCTCTCCTCACTCGGATTGAGTCGCAGGTCCACGTTATACGACTTCCTGCTCAACATCGCTCACGCATTTCCTGGTCGTTAGGGGAACATTCTATCTACCATTGAGGGAAAGGGCATGCGCTGCTTGTTGTCCCCGTTCTTATCAGCACACTGTGAGTCATGGGTCTATGGGAAAATGCGTCTCTAACAATGACGCGGAATACCCCACCCCTTCCTCAGACATACACCTCATACAGCTTATGCACAAGCCCGCTACGTCGCAATCAAAGGTGTGCCGGTGGATTTAAAGTAGACCAACATCAACCCCAAAGAACCTCCAGCCCGAACATGGGGAAATCTTCCTTCCAGACCGTCCCAAGCAGAATGTACAATCTATCCCCTAGCCTCACTAGCACCGCTACGCAAGCGACTGGCTCCACAGGCTCGGCCAGAATCGCCTAGGCCCATTGTGCCTGAGTGATTATCCGATCAGCTGAGTCGGTCACACTCTAGACATTGCTTCGTTTTGGGATAATAATGTGAGATGGTAGCCTCATTAGCCCCATCCTGACAGGACGGAGGAATGTTGAAGAAATCTACATACAGATAGACAGTTAGCCTTACGCGACTACGAGATATCCACGTGAGCAAATAATGTCTATGTCTCCCATGACTGGCAAGGGAAGGCGTCTTGGCTATCGGCTGTCCTGCAAGATGTTGAATAACTAGTTGCAGCAGACAACCTGATCTAACAGTAGGGAAGGATCAGATCCGCTAGGGTTGGGCCGAAAAGAAAAAAAATCAAAATAAAATAATATAAAATAACAATCCAGGTTGGTACTCTGCACTATAAGAATCAAAAAGCGACTAGACTAGGGCAAGCCCAGGTCACAGGGAAGCTGCCTGTCTCGGAGCCAACCACCTTGGCCATACTAGTAGTATATCCAGCTTGAGTAAAATGGATTTCTTCTCAAATTCGCGCTTAACATGCAACATCCAGCCCAGAGAAGAAATTTTCGCCCCAATTCGGATGCTTGCATACCACGACTGGCTTTCCTGGGGGTATCCTGGAGATGCATGGTGAGTAGTACTAGTCGAATTTGCACCAGATCGGCGGTTATATCCCCGACACGACTTCATTTGAAATTGGAAAGCAATTGGAGGAATGGACAGGGAGAAATGGACCAACGGAAAGAAAAAACAAAGGATTGGAATATGAAATAATAACACTAAGCTATCCATACGACTGGCGCTGCCCACCGCGGGCAGAAGGAACGAAGAGCCAACATGGGCGAAATCCAACGTGGCTTTCTCTGCGATCTGCGGTGGAAGGTTTTCTCTCCCCCTTTGACCATTCATGCTCCGATTCTATGCAGATGTCATTTACGGGAATCTAATCTCGGGACGCAAGAATCCCTGGATTATGAGAAGCCATTTGATACGACGCAGGCGATGGTGAGGAAATCACTTCGGGATGTGTGTGCCATGGCGCCATAGCATCATACTTCAACAGTCGACCAGACAAGATCCTCCATTCCAAGGCTAGAGAAGTTCACCGCAGGATGAGCCAAGAAAGCAACATAACAGCAACAGAAACTCCAGGGCGCAGCAAGAGCCCAGACGATTGGCATAGTCTCTTGATTTGTGGGCGCGGGGACTCGTTAGCTCCTATTCCAAGTCAAGCCTCACTTTTTTCTCCTCGGAAAAGGGTTGGATGAAAAGAGTGAGGCGACTTCTTTCCGGGATCCGACATGGCAATAGAACCACACACTGTTGACTTGATCTGAGTAGCACTAGCTGCTTATGTGCAAAAGTTTTGTTTGATAGTTGCAACCTGAAGGTCAACAATAATGCTGATCGGTTGCCCTTGCTCTGAGTCATCCCCCCCAATCCATGCATGCATGATGATGATGGTGCTCTTTGCGACTATGTACAGATACTGCGTCTCAGTATACCGATCCCTGAGCGATACTATCCACATAAAACGGACGATCACTCTCTGTCATCTGCCTATCCTCGGATACCCTTGCATAAGAAACAGTCGTTTCTCTGAAGAGTTATTCAACCATATTTGAATATGCTCTTCTCTTCGCTGTAGATCCCTGCTCACCGCTACGCTACGATCATCATCATCGTCACCATCACTGCCACCACCATATAAAATAGCGCCAACTTCCATACTCTTCCATCGAAGAGAAGGCCGCCTGGACGTCCACCTTTGCTGCCGCACATATACACATACACAAACACACAAACCATCCGTTGAGAAAATGTCCCAAGTCCAGCAATACTGGCTCCCAGGATATGGCCTCTCCCGACATATAGTCCTAGGACATATCCAATACTTCCTCGGTCCAACGGCATCAGTCAGGCCATACACGTACCAGGTAACAACCTCCACCACGAAAGCCAGTGGGCACGCAATCCGATGAAATACAAAAGTGGACCCGCCCTAACGCTTGGATTTGGTCAAGGGGCGCGAAGGTTATCTGATTATTGGTGTACCTCTGACGCGGGTGTGTTATTCTTTACTCTGCTTGCCCTGCCTCACCTCTATTTGATACCCACGGGATTGCCTCGAAGGCTATAGTTATTTAATAGCGTTACCCAGAATTGACACTGCATCAGGAACAAATCGACGATCTCGCAGCTATGTCGAGAGAATATGAAAGACAGGAGTCCGTCCGCATGGCGAATGACTCCGTCCTGGACGGATCATCCTCCCCGAGAGACGACTCCGAGCCTTATATCAATGACATCGTGCCGGTGCGGAACTCGAGATCTCGAACTAGACACGAGTCGCGGAGAGGTCCTTGACTGTGAATTAGCTGTGCTATAGTTGGGGTTGAGAAGGGTGGGTCAAGTGGATGGTTGTTTCTAGATTCTATTATTTTTCTTTCTTCTTTCTCGTTTTACCTACCGTTTGTGATGGCTTTGTTATGATATCCCTGGTTGATATACCTCGTTATATTTATTGTGATTCATGTCCTCCGTTTCATACCCATTTCTATATCATCATTCTTGTTGTTGTCCTTTCTCATTCCCCTTTTCTCCTGTTGAAATTACTATACGCAATATGACCTATCACAGAAGGACCGCCAGAATGGGACTGACTGACAGATGGCCATTTCGGAGTCCTGCTACGCTTGATTTGATTTGATTTGATTTGATTGCTTGCTTGGACGCACTCTAGAAAGACTTTCTTGTTCTTTTTGTATTAGACATATCTACCTTTTCATACAGATGTACAGAGGGAGTCATACTTGAGTCTATGACTTTCAAAACCCTTGGACTATACAGGTGGATGGATGAGCAGCCGTGGCTCTAATCGCCGGATTGAAGATGACCTAGGTAGCTAGTTTGGGATAGATGCTCGCAAGACATCTACGGTATGACTGCCACGAGCAGTTAACCAAATTGGATGGGGGTGGAGGTGAAACAGATATGGTAAGATGAACAGATACGTGCCGGAGAAGAATACATAAAACCCATAATATGAAATCTAAACTACGAACTAACCTTCTTCACAAATTGGAAAAGAAACGCAAAAAGAAAAGCCCTCAGGGACGAATTTCCACTCATCTCTATAGAATCAATCATTCGTAACAGCATAGATCAAATCCAACAACACAGACACACTTTTGAAATCAAAGGATGGAGATTTGGTCGAATTCTGCTTAGCGGTATATAACTTTTTTTCTTTCTTTTTTGTTTTTCTTTCTACTTTTCCGTCAGAGGGTCTCCCCTCTATCAAGAAAAAAGAAATGGTTTTACCACGTCAAATCGCACCAAAACCGACCAGACCAGCAACATCGTAGCATTTTCTCCCAAAGTGACAGGTCAAAGGGGAAACAGGAAAGGGATAAGGATGGGCATTACAAACGGGGGATGGAGAGGGGGAAAAGAAGAAAAAAAAAAGAAAAGGAGAAAAGAAAAAGCAACGAGAACACGAAATGTGGACCACCGGAACGCCAGCCTGATGCCACTCTGCTTTGGTCCCATCACGCGAGAAGCCTGCCTATCTTGCAGGTAAGAGGTAGGTAAGGAATAGTAACATGAACGGACAGAACCGGGAGGAGAATGGAAAAAGACGAGTCTTTTGTTTGGGGAGAAGACTGTTCTTCCGGCTTATTTGGCGACGGCCGCGCTGTGAAACACTGTCAACAATGGCTCTTCTTCATATTTCCATATTTTCAAGAACCGGAAGACTCACCTCAGAACTTGTGTCCGGAAGAAAGCACCCTTCGTCTTCTCGATGACCTGCTGGTACACCGACTGCGGGGGGTGGTTCATGATCACCGTGCCCTCCTGGTAGTCGATCTTGGCATCCACCCGGGTGTCACGGATCAGGTTGACAATCCACTTCTCGCCTTCATCCTGGTTCAGACCAAGACGGGTAGAGAGATCCCTAGAACAATAGTCAGTTTGAATGCCTTTCTCGATTTGATAGTATATACATACTTGATATCGATCCGTTGGTGAATCTTGCAGTAGCTCTCCGAGATCAGGTGACGGGCAGCCTCGACAAAGGCGTCCGCCGCAGAGACCAGGAAGAAATCGCTGCGCAGCACATCCTCGGCCTCACCCAGCTTCTTCTGCGCCTCCTCAAAGTCAAAGTCGACATACAGGGCCTTGATGAAGTCGGTGACGGGGTCGGTGTATTCGTAGTTCTCCTGGCGGACGACACGGATCAGATCCTTCAGCTGCTTCTGGTACATGCTGCTGTTCTTGTGGACGCGGTTGCGGTTGGTGATGACGGCGGCCGCGAGGTACCGCAGGATCCAGGGGCAGCTGGTCTGGATGGTGTTGATGTAGGCGGGGGAGAAGAAGAGATCGGTCAGGACATCGCGGGCGGGGTCGTGGTTGAAGAAGGGGAAGAGGGACCAGTGAATCAGCCACGAGCGGTTCTGCAGCTGACCCAGCGGGTTGTTGAATAGCCGGGTGTCAATCGAATCCTTGACCTTCTGCACCTCCTCCATGGCACCCTCCCAGCTGGTGGTCAGGATCTCCGAGGCCAGCTTACCCCAGGTGGCGGACGCGACCTTGTCGTTGTCGGTGGACAGCACACGGAACTGATACAGCAGCTCCGCGGCGTTGCCGTAGCTACCGCAGCTGTACTGGAAGCGGCCGTAGTCGTAGAGGCTGTTGACCATCTCGTTGGTGACGCCGTGCTGCTCCTCGAGGTACTTCAAGTTCGCAGCCTTGTCGCTGCGCAGGTTGCCCACCACATCGTCATCCTGCAGCAAGTCGGTGATCTTGGCGCTCTGCTCCTGGTAGTGCTCCAGCTTGTTGAGAACCTCCTCCCTCTTCTTGACAAACTCCTCGGGGATCGAGTCGGAGTTGTTAATCTCCTGCCACAGGTTGGCCACATAATCGGTCATGTTGGTGTGCTTGAGCAGTTCATATTTGGCCCGGACGATCTCCTTGTCATCCTCCTGTCCAGAGCTAAATTCGAGGAGGGGGAACACCAAGTGACGGTCGAGATAAGGGATCAATCGGGGCAGGAGGTCGTATTGGTTGGCGATCTCTTCAGCGGTCTTGGGGGGGTGAGCGGCGGCACCGCTGAGCAAAGTCTCGGCGGACGGGGGGGCGTTGGCTGCCATGGTTGGGGATTGCACCGAGACGGCAGACGGGAAGGGAGAGAAAATAGGTGGAAGAGAAGGGGGAGGGGTGAGGGTGAGAGATCAAGAAGGCGACGGCGGTTCTTGAAGTCTCGGATTCAAGGCTGGATGGGGCCGTTGTGATAGGGAAGGACAAGGACAATGAGAATAATGTGCGGGCATCTTTTGCGCTGGCGAAAATGTGGGCGGCAGAGGGCTGCTGAACGCGCTAGGCTGTATTCGGACTAGCGGCAGGTCTCCGCGCCGATGCAGAGAAATCGTCAAAAGACCAGAGATAATCGGCTCCTCATCCCAGCTTCAACTCCTCCAGTTGCCCCCCTCTCCCCCTCATCTCTTGAGCGCTCAGTTGGTCTCGGTGGCTCAACTGCTTCCTCTGGGTTTCGATTCTGTGATTCCCCTGTCGACCCTTGGGATTTTCACCTCCCCCCCTCCCTCAATAGCTATGGCCTCCATCTTCCCGGTTCGTCCGGTCTGCTCGGCCGTTCGCAAGCAGTCGACGACTCTGCCTCGATCTTTATCCTCCTCTACACAGCCTATTGCGCCCTCGTCAGGGTCTTGTAGTCATTTCTCGTCACTATGCTCCCCCTCTAGACTGATGAATTCCCGTAAGTTATGATCCGATACTGCCAGTCCCATTACTGGCCGGGAACTTGGCCACCCGAGAAGAGGCGGGAAAAAACAGAAAAAGATATCACAACCAAAACTGGCAACGCGAAGAAACGTCATTAGAATCCCTCTCTAACCTGCCAATAGCTGTCACTCGCCCCTCTCAATCCTCCATTCTTCCATCATCCCTCGGGAAAGGGCAAACGCGAACGTTCCTAGTCCAACTGCGCCGACAAGCGCAGACTTTCAAACAGAACGCTCCTTCGACAGACGCTGCTCGCCCACCAGTCAACCTGCAACTCACCAACCTCCCCTACTTTATCCGTCGCACCGCCTCCAACCAACTCCCCGTGTACCTGGTCACCAAGGCCGGCGGTACCAAGCAGCAGACCAAAATCCAAAAGACCGAGGGTGATATGGACGCTTTGAGGAGTGATCTGGCGCAGTATCTGGGACTCGAGTCTGGCGGGGCCAAGAGCCCGGATGTCACTATCAACCGCCTGAATGGCCATATTGTCGTCAAGGTATGTTCTTTCCCACCCCTTTCCGAACACAACAGAGCGCTAACCAGTCGACTGTCTTATAGGGCTGGCGGAAACCTGAGATTCAAAAGTTCCTCCTCGAGCGCAACTTCTAAGTGACGAGAAATAACTAATTCCGGGATGAACCCTCGATCACCCGCTTTCTATAATCCCATCTCGATTTCACGTACTAAAAAAGCACGACCAGATGTTGCAATGTCATCGCCATCAAACAGCATCACCAACCACAAAAGAAGAGACCGGTATCAACATATATGACTAAAAGCAGGAGGAGAAATAGCAAGGGAACAAAACAGACATATGATGAGAACTTTTTGAGCAGGAAAGCCTTGGTGCTGTTCCAAGGGTCATGCCCCAAGGTTTCTCTCCATTTCTATCCCATTTTTATTTCCATTTCTTTTTTTCAATTTCCTTTTTCTAGTTCAATTCCCTTTCTTTCTTCTTTGCTATTGTATTATCTCGCAGTGCAGGTGTTCTGTCGCATTTACCATCCGTCCCTGTTTTCATCCAGCTAAGTTTATTTGGTTTGGTTTTTGGGTGTCTTATCTGTATTTTTACTGTCCTGTTTTCTGTTTCTTTGTGTATCTACACTGCGTTCCTGCACTTGATCATCGTCTCCCCGCTCAGCTAGCTCCTTGTACCTGCTGATGGATGAATTTACGGTTGCTACTATCTCTACTGTGGGTATCAATGGTCGATATGGGAGTAGATATCGAATGGGAGACCCGTCTCTTTTTATCCTTCATTACCTTTGGATGCGTAAGTTAAGACTATTCAAGTGTTATTACCTAAAAATCTATCTTCAGGGTATTCACTGCTGTAGCCTACTTGTGTAGTATAGTATAGTGTATACCCGAGAAGCCCATCCCTCCAAAGGAACAGACGATGAATTTACCAACGCACAGATAGAAAATTGCAATTGCCATTGACCAAAATATGACGTTACCAATGTTGACATGAAATCATGCACGGTCTTTCGCCCCGAGGGTATTCAGCATTGTACATCAATAGTAGTAGTAGGTAGTAGACAACTAATCAGAAATACACACAACATGTCACGCCCCACACAAAAGATCTTTCCACCGGCGCCGGACAAAACACGAAATAGATAAAAACAGAAAAAATGGGACAATGGAGGGAGGAGAGGGGTTTCCAAAAGGTTGGTAGGTAGGTAGTAGTACTTTACGGAGAGTGAAAGGAAGACATGAGGTCAAAAAACAATCCCGATAGCTGGAAAGATAGTGTTGGTACTAGGCTTGTTCGTGCCTTCGCTAGGAAAGAGACATGAGAGCAAAAAGGGAAAAAAAAGATAAAAATAATGATAAGATAATGAACAAAACCATCACATCCCAATATTGCATTGCATGTACACCTCGTCATTCAGCGAGTCGCGCATAGGTGATCAGCTGCCGCACGACCCCGGGATCAACATTGCGCATGAGCAACGCTCCAAGTAAGCTTTCCTTTTTAGGGATGATCCCTGATGGGAACCGCAAAGCGGTGTCCGTCTCTGCATACTTGGACTTCTCGGCTAAGCGCCGGAGGATCCCTAACCCTCGGTTGATGATGGAACTGTATGCGGACGCTTCATCCGCTTGGGCCCGTACGGCGTGGGTCTGACGTGCGTTGACATTGGGCGGAGGAACGCGTTCCGTACTCAGCAAACAAGATAGTCTCAGGAGATGGATCGCGAAGCCATCCAGGGATTCGAGCCATGCTTTGGCCAGGGGTCCATCAGCGAAGCTGGAGAGGATATCTGCTGCCAGCAATCCCTGCATGAGGAATACCTTGCGCGCATCCGCGATGGCAAGCGGTTTCCGAGGCTGGTCGGGAACCGGGCAAATGGCGAGCCCGAAAGCACGAGTGAGCAAATCTTGTTGGACGCCATTGCCATCGCCAGAAAAGATGGACCGGAAAAATGTTCGGTTCGGTTCATCCCGCGCGAGGAGCTTCGCGAAACTATCCACGGCGGCAGGTGTGTACTTGTGGATAGAGGCATTGTACGAGGTGAACATGACGCCGTCCGGCCCCAAGGTTGGGCAAGGGAATGGTGCAAACGACAGCACAAAATTGAGAAGGCTCTCGGCCTCCTCCCGGCTCGGCACCTGAATGGTGTGCGCTAAGTTGCTAAGAAAGATCACAGTGTCCTTCATGAAATCCAAAGTATTCTGGTTGGTCCGCAGAAGCATGTTTCGCGTCCCTAGATAGCGGATGATCGTGGAGAAGAATTCGATGACTGGGGGCGTGGACAGAACACCAAAATTGGATTCCGAAAACGAGAAGTTGCGCAAGATAGTGGTTACGCAGATGAGTCTGTCGACAGCTCGATCAAGCTCGTAATCGAGGCTCCCAAATTCGGGGGGGTCTGCCAAGGACGTCCACTCGACCTGGCATCCACGGCTGATCTCTTCGTAGGACGGAAGCAGCATCACATCCGAAACCTCTGCGGCATGCTCGGCAAGCAACTCCGCTTGATCCTCTGCACATTCGACCAGGCAGTCCACAAGATCTTCGCAGTTGTCCAACGATATTTGGATGGCCGGCTCGCAAGAGATGGTTGCCAACGTATCCAAGGCCACGCGCATCTCGGCATGGATGCCGGACTTCACGCTCATGATCAAAGCGTGGATGTCAATGACCCCAAGTTCCCCATAGGCGGGGACATTGGGCCTGAATCTCGTGATCTCCTCCCCCAGAGGATACATCTCATCCACGGCAATGGGCCCGTGGAAATTACTCCCATGCAGTACCATCGGCTTGAAGGGGTCCTCGATGGGGTGCTTGAGCGGTTGGTTGGAAGGCCCGTCGAGTTGGTCGAGGGGTTTTCCGGACACCGAACCAGGTCCTTTTCCGACTTGGGCCGGAGACTGCGGGATAAACTGATTCGAAGGGTCATGGGGCGTTGCAGGCGGTTGCGACCCTCGGGAGACACTGAGTCGATGCTGGTGCTGCTGCTGTTGCTGTTGCTGAAGCGGCGGCGGCGGCGGCTTGCTGGAACCTTTCACGGGTGTCGGTGTGGGGAATCCATTGGCGACCTGGTTCGGCACATTGTGTGGTACCGGTGGATTTCCCGGGGAGGGCTGTCCTATCGGTTGCTGATTCTCGAAGCCGGGACCGGGTTTGGCAGTCGGTGACTGGAATTGCATGCCTGAAGGGTCACTGGGTTGCCGCGGTAAGGAACCCTGCTGCATCTGGTCCGCAAATTGTTTCTGCTGGGAATTCAAGAAGGCCTGTTCATAAACGGCGAGATTCCGCTGGTAATGTTCCCGGATCTCTTGCATCGCAGTGGGAAACTGCATCGGAGGGAAATGGAGTTGTTGGGAGATCACGGGCCACATGTTGGCAGCCGTAACCTTCTTAGAGCCCCCCAGCTTCATCACAGCAGAATACAGGTGGATCAGGTGGATGGGCCGACCGCACACGATCGGATTCATGTCCAGTGGTAAGTTCCGCGACACCATGAATTTTTGCAAGGATTTCATGAAGGCTTCCGGGTTCGGGGGCTTCGCCATGGTCTGTTGCATCTGCCTGATGGCTGCCATCTGCTGTGGGTTCGCCATGGCGTTCATCCCAGCCGCCACCGGACGCCCAGCCAGAGCCGGATTCATGTTCATGGGACGTCCTTGATTTTGCATCTGCAGGGCGTGCATTCGCTGCTGCTGCTGCTGCTGCTGTTGCTGTTGCTGTTGCTGCTGCTGTTGGGCAGCCATTGCTTGCTGGTAACCCTGCGACATGCCGGCAAAATGCCCCTGCATCGGTGCCTGCATCGGCGCCTGCACCGCAGCGGAAGTCATGGCCGGCGTCGGGGTGAACTGAGGGCCCATGCCCTGAGGAAAGGGCTGCGCCGGCATAAACGAATTGTTCTGCGGTGTGTTTACCCGGCTCGGGTGATCGGATTGGGGAGACATGTGCGGTCCTCCTACCTGAGGCCCGGCGGGCGTGAACGGGCTCGGGGATGCGGTACCCATTCGCTGTACCCCATGCTGGTCAAAGTCCTGCATAATCGGGGACTGGGTGACATTGGGTGGTGTCCCCTGGAGATGCTGATAGGGGCCCGGATGGGGAGTGAACTGAGGGCCCCCATTGGCAGGGCCGTGATACCCGGGAAAGGGGACCTGATGGGGTGTCTGCGACCGCGACATCCCCCCGGGTGCCTGTCGAGGAGACATGGCGATGCCATCCTCGGGCCGTGGTCGTTTGGATGGAATCACCTGGTTCGGATTGTGGAAGCCAGGGGAGGCATTTCGGGGCATGCCATTGAACATGCGCTGGAATTGATTTGGGTCAGGGGGCGTGGGAGAGGTATGGAGAAAGGCTGCGGAAGGGTCAATGGTCGCCTGGTGAAAAGCGCCATTATCATGGTTGGGGAGATTCGAGCCGTCGGCTACCCAGGCATTCATGTCGTGTGTTTTTTACCAACCCATCTGTAGACCAAGAAGAAGAGCTGTCAGAAATTGTCACACAAAGGCAAAACAGAGGTGATTCATCCAGATGCGATCGACAAGGATTGGAGGCAGGTGGTAGCCATCATGACACAGCATGCGTAACCATCAAACGACCATTATCGATCGCGACCAAGTGAAATTGATGGGTCTGGACGCGTCAGGTTTGGGGGAGGACGGACGTGGTGAGGCCGGATGAATCGCGCTTCGGTCTGCGACACGAAAAGCAAACGAACACACTCAGACCAAGCCACGCCTACCGGAACACCCTATGGGGAGGGGACACTGGGGGAGTAAAGGATTGGCGGGTGGGTTAGATGTGGGGGGGGGGAGAAATGAAATGGGGGATTATTGCATGTAAAATGATGGCCAAAAGGCATATTGATGAAAAGGTACATACCGACAAGGTTGGATAACTAAGAAGGCCGACTCACAGGCGATGGAAGGCGGTCCCGAAATAGTAGCGGGTTGAGAAATGAGACCGCGAGAGATTGCCAGCGGCCAGGTCACGGGACCACAGGACGCCACGCGCAGAAAGGGAGGGAGAAATTAGGGGGGAAAAAAAAAAAAAATAGAGAAAAAATGGTAGGAAGCCTAAGGCAAAAGTCCAAAGACTATTAGCAGATGATCAGATGTGATTTCCAATACACCAGACATCTCCAAGTACCACGGCTACAAAGACAGGAACAAATTCATGGATAGACCATTGAAATGTCCTAGCTAAGCAGCAACACACTGGAGCGGCATTCACAACGTGCGTTGGTGGTCCCGAGGAATGAGTGGGTGACCAGTGGCCAGAAGATAGTGCGTGGCCACAGCTCCCGGGAGAGCGTGTAATAGGCAAGTGAAAGACAGGGAGCGGGGATGGGAAAAGAAATAACGGGCGTACCTGGACCAAAAAAAGCGTAGGGCTGTTATTTGTTGGAGTACGCTTGTATTTTATTTTAATGTAATAATGATCAATAATAATGGTAATGAGAATAATAATAATAAAAATCCCCCTTCTGATCTGAATGAGAGAAAGGAAAGGGGGGTGTGAGTGTTTCGCTTGGGAGACAAAGCGAGTGGAGGCGACTGGAGTGGGTGGCAGGCAGCAATGGGGGGGGAACGTGGAGAGAGAAGACAAGAGGATCCAAAAAGAGATAGAGAGAGTAAAAGAGTCACTCAGAGAATTCAAGGATCCAAAAAAGAGTACAACTCCAGTAAGTAACCTATTTTAGGGGGGGGGAAGGCAGAGCGCAGGGAGAAGCAAGTCAGTCTCGTCACCAAAGAGAATTATTCGAACAGGTCGGCTTCGTGTGAGCGGCAACTGATCGAGAGAAAACAGCAGGCGGAGTGGGGCGGCAGTACCCATATATGACATAATCACTTATACTTTCATTCTTCTCCAATCGTCAGTATAAACATGTCAACGGTGCTGATAGACTGTAATTTCATGATGATTATTGTAATCAAGACAAAAACTTTCGTCTGCGTCAGTCCCTGTGTAAGTGTTTCCTTCGTTCTTTTTTTCCTGACAATCAGAAAGGATGAGATAATTGGAGAAAAAGGTCAGTCATGTCGATGTGATCGGCAAGGTCCGGTCCCTTTAGAAACCGATATTGGTTCTTGTCCACTGATCTCCCCCCCTAATCAGTGAGCAACTTCAACTTTAGTCAACCATCAAATCATGAGATGAGCACAATCAGTCATTGTAAAAATCAAAAACTGAATCTAATCAAAAAGAGTGTGTGAGAGATAAGATCATAATTTGTAATTCTGTGGCGTTAGCATATCCGTACGGCTGCTAGTTAGTGGGCATAGATGCTTTGAATGGGAGATATCCCTGCCAGAAGCGGGGTGACAGAGAGCTCTGTAGAAACTGAACGCAAGACTTGTCTTTCTTCCTCTCCTTCTGTCCTTCTATCTCCTTTCTCTCTGTGTCTCTAAAGGCATGGAGAGTATGGGAAGAAATTTCCAAGGAATGTGTGGGGGGGTAGGGAAAAGAGAAGAGAAGGAAGGAGGAAAGGAAGGGCAACTGCTTGTTCTTATAATCTGGATGATCGAGTTAGTTACTTGGGTAGCCATTTTTTTATTTGATTTTAATCTTTTCATTTTTTTTAATTTTTATTTCTATTTTTTACTTGTGCCTCCTACCAACTCCGTACCTAAACCTGAGAATCCGCCCAATCTTGACCGTTCGGAACGGTCAGGTATGATGGACAGTCCCATAGATTCCAGCCAAATTAATGCCGCGCACATTAATTCGTCAGACCTTGGCTACCATGTTTAACTTTCTTTTTTTCTTTGTTTCTTTCTTTCTTTCTTCTTGTTTGAAATTTCTGGTTTTTATTCTGTTTCATTTTCAATCCTCCATCCTCCAGCTTTCTTTTTCTAAAAACTAGATCCTTGTTTGGAGGGGGATTTTACACGCTTTTACACCGTACCCCAACCAGTCTCTAGAAGTGGGAATGGGAGTCTTCCTTGCCGCGCTCCACTCTTCCCTACCCAGTGGGTGATTATCTCCGAACAGACGGATTAGTTATGTGGAGAGTGGATTTCGGGTTTTGGCTCTTGGTATGGACCAACTGGTAACACATGGGTCCCCAGCAAGGCTCCTGCAGTTATTTTCAATCGGAATGGACGGTTGTGTGGGATCCTGCGTGGCTCTTACACGGGAGAAGACAAAAAGCACCAAGGACGCAGAACAACACAGACATCAAACTTTCTTGCCACGAACCAACGCCTTGACTTGGTGCCTGGCTGGAGTTGGATATCTCAAACGGGCGCAACAACTAATTCCAATGCCTAACCTATGGCCATTGTCCCGCGGCACGGGGATCATCGCGATCAGCACCAGCGTTACACTATTAAGTGATGAATGCATGGTACGAAAATGCATCCGCTGGTTAAACCATTCGGGCTGCTGGAAGAAGGGTCTCTTAGATTCCGGGGCTCTGCCTCGACTCTTTCTTCACTCGCACGCCCAGTTATACTGTGATATCAGTGTGTCGCGTTTCCCTTCTCCTTCTCTATATCCCGGTTTTGTTGTCTTTTCTACGGGATTATGCCGCCTACGATCATCCCTTTGCGATAAGCTCCATAACAACTATGTAATCCGCTAAGAGACCCCACAGGTCTACACTGACATTCATAGCGCTCTACCGTTCAGAGGATAGATCCAACGGCGCTCTTTCTAGCCCCTGGCATGTCACTAGTTTGCGAGTTCTTACGGTGCCAGTGTGTTCCTGTTTCGAGGATGCCGGTAGTTAACCAATTCAAGACACTTATGAAGGTGGAATGTACCACTGATCAATGGTAGTGACTCGGGTTGATTGCATAATTCAGTGTAGATTTGAAGTCGAGACTTTCGAACTAAATATGACAAGTTGTGGTGGCCCATCGTAACTGTCCTACGTCGAGGGTTCATTAGATATATATTATCGAAGTCGAAAAGTATTCTTAGAATTGCGCCGAAAAAAATCATTCGTCGGCGGGGAATAACCATTAAGGCTAACAAGCCTGGCCAAATAAAGCACCAACAAACCGCATATCCTCTACATTGACCAGAGTATGTGAACTACCACATTTGCTAGTCAAGAGCAGTCGACTCTATGATCTGTGGGTTCCGCCTTTCCATGCTTGGTTGGGAACCCGTAATGTGAACAAGACAAAAGGTCGATCGGAATGAGGTATACAGGAGTGTTCAATGCAAAAATTGAGCGGTAGATTTATCAACAGCCCAATATTCAGAATCATCAAGCATTGAGAATATCTACAAACAAAATATAGAGGATATGCTTGTGAGGCTTGCCAAAGATCTCTTTACCCAGTCGGGCCTAGCGGATCTGGTCAGCGAGCTGTTCCTCACGTGATCATTGCCACGGGAGCTACGTGATCCCATCAGCCTTCGAAGCACAGCTCCTCCACATGAACATCCCTCCCCACAGCCCCAAATCCTATCCTTGCACTGCGACATCGCCCCGAGATCATTATCAGACTTCTAGGTAAACTCGGTGATACTTTGTTCGCTCTATATCCAGTTCTTCGACGTCATTTACAGTATGGGAGACGTCGCCGTGGAGAATCCGGCGAGCAACGTCACGCCTAAGCCGATTCCATTGGACAACATCCCCAACATCGATTCTTTCGAGGGGACGGGATCGGACGGAGGAGACGAATATGCCACATTAAAGAAGTTGCAGAGACATCTGGAGTATGTTGCAATATGATCACCTTTGACGTGGCCGTCATCTGACTGTTGACATTAGGTACATCCAACTTCAAGAGGAGTACATCAAGGATGAACAAAGGTGGGTTACCTCTCCAAACTCTTTGGCTCTATTTTTTTGACACTCATCTAACATGTCTATGAAAACAGGAGCTTGAAGAGGGAGCTCGTTCGTGCGCAGGAAGAGATCAAGCGGATACAGAGTGTACCACTCGTTATCGGCCAGTTCATGGAAGCAATTGACCAAAAGTATGACCCAACGCAGCATCCTTGTGTGGGAGACTTTTGCTCACTAAATTAGTACGGGTATCGTTCAGTCCTCGACCGGTTCGAATTACGTCGTCCGTATCCTGTCCACCCTCGACCGTGAAAAGCTCAAGCCGTCGTCCTCCGTCGCCCTCCACCGTCACTCCAATGCGCTTGTGGATATCCTCCCGCCGGAGGCAGACTCATCTATTGCCATGCTGGGGGAGAACGAGAAGCCGGACGTGTCCTACGCGGATGTCGGTGGTCTTGATATGCAGAAACAGGAAATCAGGGAGGCGGTTGAATTGCCTTTGACGCAGTTTGATTTGTACAAGCAGATTGGTAAGCCATTACGATCTCAAGGAGGAATGACCGGGTTTATTAACCGTTTCCAGGTATCGATCCTCCCCGTGGTGTTCTGCTCTATGGTCCTCCTGGTACGGGTAAGACCATGCTGGTCAAGGCGGTGGCGAACGGTACGACCGCCAGCTTTATTCGAGTGAACGGATCCGAATTCGTTCAGAAATATTTGGGAGAGGGGCCCCGTATGGTCCGAGATGTGTTCCGAATGGCGCGGGAGAACTCCCCGGCTATCATTTTCATCGATGAAATTGACGCCATTGCCACCAAGCGATTCGACGCCCAAACAGGTGCCGACCGTGAAGTGCAGCGAATCTTGCTGGAGCTTCTCAATCAGATGGATGGATTCGAGCAATCGAGCAACGTCAAGGTCATAATGGCTACCAACCGAGCCGATACCCTTGATCCGGCCTTGCTGCGTCCGGGTCGTCTGGACCGCAAGATCGAGTTCCCATCCCTCCGTGACCGACGTGAGCGGCGCCTGATCTTCAGCACGATCGCCTCCAAAATGTCCTTGTCCCCCGAGGTCGACCTGGATTCGCTGATTGTGCGGAACGAGCCTCTGTCTGGTGCCGTCATCGCGGCCATCATGCAGGAGGCCGGTCTCCGGGCTGTCCGCAAGAACCGATACAATATCATCCAGTCTGATCTTGATGATGCTTACTCGGCCCAGGTGAAGTCTGGACAAGAAGATGAACGGTATGCTCCCTTTCCCCCTTTCTATTCATTTATCTCTTTCTCTCCGTTTACCTCTCTCATTGTTCTTACACATGACTAATGCGTTATAGACCCGAGTTCTACCGCTAGATCAGGTTTCAGGTTTCGGTACGCTGGAAATGGAAATCTGCATGGCGAAAAGGTGGTTGTCTGCTGTATCATCAGAGACCGGGCTATTGGTATATGTAGCACAATGATTGATGCATTTGGATTTTCTGCTGCAGTGGTATACAGTACGTGTAGGAAGCATGCAGACAACCTTTTCAACCTTGCTACTCCGTGAGCGACACGGAAAGCCGTAATGTTAATGTGCATCTATAAGTGATACTTTTACAGCCCATATTTTCCTGTCCTTTCTTCTTTCTTCTTCCCCTTAGCCATTTAGACAAGACAAAACAAGACAATAACACCACATGTTAGAAACGAGAAACGATAACCTTGAAATCAGCCGACTTTTCCCAAAAGGCTCTTCGGACTGAAACCCATTCTACCTACCTCACACTTGCCGAGACCTTCAAGGCGCTCACCAAGCTCACCCCTTGCGACATCCCTAGGACAGAAAGGCACACAGGATCTTTTGATGTGGTTCGCGTCTCAAATTGAATCCAGGGCGCCTATCAAACCAGAACACGTTCTCTCCGCAATGAGTTGGTTTGACGACAAAAGGCGTCCATGTTTGTCTGGGCCTGATATACTAAAGTGCCACCCATACTTTCGAGTGAGGGTCGTTGTGAATTGTCAGTAGCAGCAATCGCCAGGTTGAGGTTTTGTCTCTTGGCCATTTGTTTATCTCGAGTTAGATTGACCAGGTTGGTAATTAATCCGATTTAAAGTGCCAATTCGATCATGTTGTACTTCATCCCAATGGGTAATATCGGAAGTAATGTCGGATATATTCAACTAGCCACCTGTATTTGCTATGTGCTTTGAGCGGCTTTGCTGCAAACTACGATATTGGGGGTTTTATAGTAACCGGCGCATGTACTGGCTGCTTCTTTTGGGCTTGGATATGTCGCTTGATGTGTCATTTCAAGCCCTTTATTAGATGATAGTGCTGATGGCCTGAGTCAAGATAACAATGTTATCATCAGGACTGGGCCTAGTGTGCTATCTATCAGTTGGGCTTAGTTGGTGTTTGTTATCGGGGGTGACTAAATATAACACACTGTTGTCATCACTATCTATTTCATACCTCCGCCGATTCACTTTAGAAATTTGAGTCTTTGAAGTGATATGCCCATTGTTCTTATTATCAAAGTGTAAATAAACCAGCATAGTTATTGCAGATATATTGACAGTCGATCATCTCCATCGTCTCAAGCGGAATCAAGTGATCCGACCCGTGACCATGATCAGCGCCGAGTGCCAATGACGCAAGCCCGCCATTCTTGATTGGCTGCCCTGGTCACTTTCGCTTTCCCCCCATTACAAGTCACTCCGCAACCAGTCATGTAAGGTAAGGTACCTACGACTAACTAGGTACCTCGCTTGGTCTCAACTCTCTCACCTCCTCATCTCATCCATCTCTCTCCATCGTCTCCATCTCCATCTCCCCATCTCCATCGTGTTCTGACATTCCCTTCATTATCCCATCAGCTGTTCATCAGTCTCTCTTTTGATATTCTTCCATCCTTATTCACTCGGTATCCGCCTCCCCCAGTGGTCTGGGACTGTTACCGCCCATCATGAAGACGCCCTCCTTGCTCGCGGCCTCCGTGCTGCTGGGTTGTGCTTCCGCGAAGGTTCACAAGTTGAAGCTCGACAAGGTTCCTCTGTCTGAGCAGATGGTGAGTTAATACTGTTGTTTTGTATTTGTTGTTTGTGAATAATGACATCGGGTTGGGTCTGAACATCATCGCTGACCGAACCATCTCCAGTACGCCCAGAACATTGATACCCATGTGCAGGCTTTGGGACAGAAATACTCTGGGATGCGCCAGGCGATGCATCAGCAGCTGTCGGATCAGACCGATCTGAATGATGAGCTCACCGAGCAGGGCCGCCATGATGTGTTGGTCGATAACTTTTTGAATGCCCAGTGTAAGTAACATCGTTTGGATGACTTCATCTTAAACTCATGACTAACAAAGACTCCTCCAGACTTCTCCAAAATTGAGATTGGTACGCCGCCGCAGGAGTTCAAGGTGGTGCTTGACACGGGAAGCTCCAACCTGTGGGTCCCGTCGCAGCAGTGTGGCTCCATCGCGTGCTACCTCCACAACAAGTACGATTCCTCGTCGTCATCTACCTACCAGAAGAATGGCAGCGAGTTTGCCATCAAGTATGGCTCTGGCAGCTTGAGCGGCTTTGTATCCAAGGACACCGTCAAGATCGGTGATATCAAGATTGAGGACCAGCTGTTTGCTGAGGCAACCAGCGAGCCTGGTCTGGCTTTTGCCTTTGGCCGCTTTGACGGCATCCTTGGACTGGGCTTCGACACCATCTCCGTCAACAAGATCGTCCCTCCCTTTTATAGCATGCTGAACCAGGATGCTCTGGATGAGCCTGTCTTTGCCTTCTATCTTGGGGACGCCAACACCGAGGGTGACGACTCCGTGGCGACTTTTGGTGGTGTTGACAAGGACCATTATGAGGGTGAGCTGATCAAGATCCCTCTTCGCCGCAAGGCCTACTGGGAGGTCGACTTTGACGCCATTGCTCTTGGCGATGAGGTGGCCAGCTTGGACAACACCGGTGTCATCCTGGACACCGGTACCTCGCTGATTGCCCTGCCCTCCACCCTTGCCGAGCTGATGTGAGTCCCCTTTATTCTATGGTGCCAGAGAATTTTACTAAGAAAACTACAGCAATAAGGAGATCGGTGCCAAGAAGGGCTTCACCGGCCAGTACTCCGTCGACTGCGATACGCGTGACAAGCTCCCTGACATGACCTTCACGCTGAGCGGCCACAACTTCACGATCGGCCCTTACGACTATACCCTGGAAGTCCAGGGCTCTTGCATCAGCGCATTCATGGGCATGGACTTCCCCGAGCCCGTGGGACCCCTTGCTATTCTGGGTGATGCCTTCCTTAGGCGGTGGTACAGCGTGTACGACGTCGGCAACGGCGCCGTCGGTTTGGCCAAGGCCAAATAGAGGAGCGACGTAGACTCACACCCGTCTTGATGATGTGGTGTGAAAGCGATGGTACATATATACGCCCAGCACAGGCATTTTTGTTTTCGGCGAACTGGGGAAGAAACAGGCCTACAATTTCAGATGCAGGTCCTGCACTACCCTTGTGCCTGCTGCGACGTCTGTTTTAGTGACTTTTACGGAACAATTTCATGTGTTATGGATTTTTGGACTCTATTGTAGCCTACGAGGAGCATTCTCGCAGTAGATGAAATCAGTAGGAAGATCTTCTGCCTATGACGTCGGGGACACTCAGTGCCGTTAGATGGCAGGTGACAGGGGATAAACATACAATAGTAGTTACTGGTCGGCATTACCAGGGATTACTTACCTTACTCAATGCGTTAACAATGACCATGATTATGACGAGGTCTAGCCCCGCACGGACGGGTACTGCCTGATTCTGGCCTGGTCTTGGCGGTCGACCTCAGCAGAAAGTGAACTTCAACTTCGCCTTTCGTCTGGACTGATCTCTTTCTTCCATTTCCATCCCTCCACCCAGCTCCTGTCAACGTTAACCATTTCAATCCAATCCAAAGTCTGAATATTCATTCTGTGCGCTTGGTTGGGCGCATGATTCTTTCTGCTCTTGCCGACGGCCCCGTTGTAACTTCCCAAACGGCACCGTTTTCTCGTCGCGTCAGCTCGTGGCGGACCTGAACTGACGAGCTCTCCCTCCACCGCAACCACGAACCCAAGCTTTTTGGAACCATCAATCTCCTCTCATCAATAGATTGACTTCCGTTAGATTGAATTGCGCCTTCATTACCCCTTTTCGCAGTGGGCGCACGCCGAGCGACCCGGTGATGGCTTCATAGCTTTGTTTAACTCGGTTCCCTTTCTCCCTTGTTTCGCTCGCGACCGAATCGCCCATCGCGCTCTCGCTCCGTGCTCAGGGTGTGCCGTACATGAGAGAGAAACTAGTGGGCGGTAGTTAGGACACCGTGCCACTCGAGTCTAAGATAGGAGCATGCTGCTTCGATTGCCGCCGAGCCTTCACTACCCGATCACCGTAACGTCGCTGCTCAAACAGCCTGGCGATGCGGTGGAAAGGGATGAGGCTCTCTTCTGGTACTTTTACCAGACGACCGTCACTGAAGGTGATGGGCTGGGAAATAAGATCGAGGTGAAGCGCAAGTTTCCGACTAAGTTTGAGTCGACCGTTGATGGGGAGATTGTGCAATGGAAGGTCGCCAAGGGCGATATTATCGATGAACCGTATTTTCTCACCTTGTTCCCTCTGAAATTGTGGGCAGAAATGATTTGCTGACGGGTGGATAGGGTCGATATCGTCGAGATTGATGAGCCGTGTGCTCACGAAGTCCAGTTCGGGGGGCTGTGTGCGGAGTGTGGGAAGGATATGACCGAGTAGGTGTTCTGGATGGCTTGGCAGGTGGTGTGTTATTTCGGGTAGGAGCTGACATCGATTGTTCCTGTAGGTCAACGTACAACACAGAGGTTACCGATTCGATCCGCGCGCCGATCCAAATGGTCCACGACAATACGACACTCACCGTAAGCGTCGAGGAGGCTACACGGGTGGAAGAAGATGCGAAACGCCGACTGCTATCGCATCGGAAGCTGTCCCTCGTGGTGGATCTCGACCAGACCATTATTCATGCTACTGTTGACCCTACCGTAGGAGAGTGGATGGAAGACAAGGACAACCCCAACCATGAAGCATTGAGCGACGTTCGAAGGTTTCAGCTGGTGGACGATGGACCAGGGATGCGGGGATGCTGGTACTATGTCAAGTTACGACCAGGATTAGAGGCCTTTTTGGAGAACGTCGCTGCGATGTACGAGTTACATATCTACACCATGGGTACTAGGGCGTATGCGCAGCATATTGCAAGTATCGTCGATCCAGACAAAAGACTCTTCGGCGATCGTATTCTCAGCCGTGACGAGAGTGGCAGTTTGACCGCAAAGAACCTGCATCGCCTGTTCCCCGTGGACACTAAGATGGTAGTCATCATCGATGACCGTGGGGATGTCTGGCGCTGGAGCCCCAATCTCATCAAGGTGTCTCCGTATGACTTCTTCGTCGGGATCGGTGATATCAACTCCAGTTTCCTCCCCAAGAAGCAAGAGCTGGAGTTATCCAATAAGGCGGAGGAGAAGCCACCAGTCAAGGCCCCTCCCCTGCCACCACCGACCGAACACCACGTTAACGGTAGTACGACGCGATCAGAGCCGAATGAGGAGGTGTCAACGCTGGAGCAGTTGGTAACGATGGGCGGTGGAGACAATCCGAGACTGCTGCAAGAGCAGAGTGACGCACAGGAAGAGACAATCATGCACCAGGTCGAGGACCGTCCCTTGCTTCAGAAGCAAAAAGAGCTGGACGCCGAGGACGATGCAATCTCTCAGTCGGATAGCAGCGAGTCGTCCGCCAGCGTGGACGAGTCACAGGACCCCAACAAACAGCGCCATCATCTGCTGGTCGATACCGACCAAGAGCTCTTCCAGCTGGAAGCACGACTCGACGACGTGCACCGGAGATTCTTCGACGAGTATGATCAGCGGCGAACGCGGGCTCTCGGCGGACGGGTGGCGGCTCTCCGGGGCGAAAAGACGCCATTTAAGGAGAAAGACTTGGACCTGAAACTGGTACCCGACGTTAAGGACATCATGCCGTACATCAAACGCAAGATCCTTGGTGGCGTGGTGATGGTGTTCTCCGGCGTGCTGCCCCTGGGCACAGACACCCAAAACGCGGACATCTCGCTTTGGTCGAAGAGTTTCGGCGCCGCAATCTCCCAAAAGGTCAACCGACGAACGACGCATCTCGTAGCCGGCCGGAATCGCACAGCCAAGGTGCGCGAAGCGACGCGATACCCCAATATCAAGATCGTTTCGACGCAGTGGCTCCTCGATTCCTTGAACCAGTGGAAGCGGCTCAACGAGGATCCGTACCTGCTTCCCGTACACCCAGACGACCGCGGCGAGCCAATCTCACCCAGCACCAAAGACCTAGACAGTGCGTGGTTGACGTCCGACGACGAAGACACGGGCGAGTTTCTGACAGACGACAACGACGAGACGGACGATATCCTCCAGTCGTCCGGCCTCTCGGAACAGTCCCCGATCGGCTACGACGAAGACCAGCAAGCCGCCGTGCACGAAGAGCTCAAGGACTTCCTGGGCAGCGACGACGAGAGTGAAAGCGACAGCGACGCGTCGTTCAATGCGGATGAATCCAGCCAGATTGGCAAGAAGCGCAAGCGGGATGATGAAATCGAGGGTGAAGGGGATGACGAAGACCAGGAGCCTGCCGCTGAAGAGGGAGGCGATCAGACAGGCTCGCGGCTATCGCAGCGGATCAAGCGGTCTTACGAGCGCAGCACGGGCCTACGATCTATGGCTACCCCAGGTGGCGTTAACAACAACAACAACAACAACAACAACAACAACAACAACAACAACAACAACAACAACACCGCCGCTCCGGAGGAGCCACCCAAACCAGGAGAAATGGTATCTTCACCACCGGAGCCAGAGCCCGAACTGTCCGGCTTCCAGTCTGAGGAAAACATCCCTCAACCTGACGTAGACGACGAGGACGAACTCGAGCGGGAGATGATGGCAGCATTCGAGGATAACGACGAAGACGAAGCGAGAGCCGAAGAAGAAGATGCAGCTGATAGTTAGTTTTTTTTTTCTTTTCTATTTCTTTTTCTGTCCCCACTCTTGACTCTTTTGAATCTCTGTTTCTTCTGTTGTTCTCTATTGTCATATCTGTCCCAGTTTCCCATTATTTTTCTTTCTGTTTTCTATCTTGTTCATATTGGAGATGCGATGGCGTTGAGGATGCATGAGCATCGCCAATTGAGTGGCCATGTCTTGTCGTGACTCTAGACGTTTCATTTTGGAAGAGAGTTTTTGTTTGGCTGCTGCTGCTGTTCATATTGATGTTGCCAGAGGTTTGAGATGCGTGCGATGCGAGAATGGCATAGCGATGGCGTTGACGGGATCTATCTATCGATCTACTCATTTCTTGTCATGTTTGTATAGGTACATAGTACTAACCGTACTTGTCTACTTGTTTCCTCTATTCTCTATTGCCGACACATACATACATTATGATAGATGAGGATTTGATAGTTCTGTAGTTGTGGATGGTATGAGTGTTGTTTATGGGTACATTTAGAAGAAAAACACAGAAAAAGAAAGAAAAATCAAGGCCAACACAAATGGATATCAATATCAATCATGACGAACAATAGCGCCGTTTCCCATATTAAAACAGAATATACCCCAGGAAAAAAGAGAAAAGGAAAAAAAAAAAAAAAAAAAAAATCAATCGTATATATCTCGATTTACCTGCCATGACATGATCATCATCCAGAGGAAGAAGATCGTGTTGACGAGTTCGAATGCGAAGGCTGTTTTCCAGCAGCTGCCTGTGTTATTTATTAGCATACATCCCTTTTGAGTCACACGATATATGACATTTAGTATGTTTATTGTCATGCATGTATGCGTGTGTACTTTGTACTACCCATGCATACATATAGAACATGCATACAGTAGACAGTAGACAGTAGACAGCAGACAGCAGACAGATGTCGTAGGGGAAGGAGGAAGAAAGAAAGGGAAACAAACATATAGTACTCTGCGTCAACCAAGCCAACGTTTGCAGATTATTGCCCCCAACGCGATGATCATCAAGGACATAGATCTGACAATTGTCGTTGACGTTGGCGACGACGCCATACAGCTGCAGCGAGGTCTCGATCAGCCCCGTTATCCAGAGGACAAAGAGGATGAAGCTTCCGACGATGATGATCCCGGGGAGGAGGAAGCGGCGCGCGGCGAGGACGAGGATGAGGACCACGAAGATGAAGCCGAGGGCGGAGGAGACGACCATGTAGGGGAAAAGCCTTTGATTTTTTATGTTAGTGTGATTCATTAATATTTTAAAGGGAAGGGAAATCGGAGATATACCATGGTATCCCTAGGTTCATCTCCGTCTGAATGGCCATAAACCAGGAGAAGATGCCGAGGCAGACTGCGGACCCGGATAGCACGATTATGATCCAGATGTTGAGCTGCAGTTCGGGCCATTGGTAGTGCCGACTGCGGCGGATTGGGGCTGCCATTGTTCGTTTCTTGTGCTTTTGTGTTCCGTGGTTCGTCTTGTTGTGTTGTGTTGTGTTGTGGTGGTGGTGGTGGTGGTGGTGGTAGTGGTGGTGGTGGTGGTAGTGGTGAGATTGATCGATCGAGATAGGATGGGTGTACTGCGTAGATCAAGAAACCGGGTATTATATCGTAAAAGGTCATGCAGCCATGCGGCGTTATACTAATTCGACAAAGTCGTCTCCGTTGTTCATTCATTCGTCATTTGTCCAATAAGTTGTTTGCCCTGATCGCCATGTACTCCGAAGTGCAGGCGGGGTATGAGGGTATATGTATTGTATAGATCGAGTCAAGTTGGAGGTAAGCCGTAGCTGCGCCGTCGTAACACCGTTGGGTTGCAAGTCGCAGAACCAAGCCGCCCCAAACACCCGGCAAGGTATCAGGATCCCGACACCCCACGCCCTAGATTGGGCCGGTGTGGACAGGCGATCTGAGGGAGTGAGTTGGTTGAATGTTTGTTGATCGATTGATCGAATGGGTTGCGCCGGGATGTGTTGGCGGTTATGTAAGCGGTGAGGAGTTGGTCGGCGGAGAGACAACGAGGACTCGAGATTATTTAGGAGACAGGTTGTGGTGGCGTTTGAAATGTGCAGAATAAATCATTGTTTGAATGACTGACAGGAAGGAAGAATGCACAGAATGGGAGAAAGAAATGCATTGTGGTGGGAAGAAATGAGGTGGCTGGTGCAGTGAGTGTAGGTATAGTAAGGCGACACTGCGGGTGGCAGGGCAAGACATGGGAATTCCCGAGGCTTCGAGTTAGTTTCCTTTTAGGAATAGTCGCTGATCCCATCTATATACCAAGAACCGTCCTCACTATTCTCCGTCAATTCGGACGTTTAACAGGCTTGACGAAGTGAAGGTTTATACAAATCCTCTATAGATTATTACTAACATTGCTCGTTACTGGTCTCCCTTGCGAGGTACATTGTATGGCATAAAAACAATAACTCCGACGCGACAAGCAGCATCGACAGCGACGACTCCCCCCATCTAACTACGGAGTACATCATGGGACTCAAATCTGGAAAGTCATGACCTGCAAAAACCATCCCAGCGACACCAATGAATGGGAACAACCGGGCTTAACTATAGCAAAAGGCTACGTATCCTTATATGCAGAGGAGAAGAAGAGGAAAGAGGGAGGATGCTTGTCCGTCCTACCAGATGCCGCTAACGACTGCATATACCCGGAGGTGATGCAGAGCCAGAGCTAGGAAGGTTCATAACACTATGTGTAGCGCGTTTCAATCTCGTACTCAAAAGTTCAAACGGAAACCTACGAGTACTGACTTGAAGTGCACTGGATTTGCTGCACTAGATGATTTTCGAACAAGGGTGAGACCAAGAGCGGAAGCAACCACTCCATTCTCTAGCCGCCATTGGGCCTAGCTGTTTTCAAAGTCGACGATGAACTTCTCCGAAAATTGCTTAAACTTGCATAAACTCCGGTCGAGAAGGAGCTCGGCCAGGGGTTCGCTGCAAAGGATTTGAAGCCCCTGCAAAGGTGTTGGTCAAGAAAGCCGAAGTTTTTGACTCGTCCGACAAAGTGTGAAGACCGGGGTTTTGGGTCGACGATCTTCTTTATAACTTACAACTGCCGATTGGAGTCTAACCTTGCTTTGCGATGTGCTGTTGGACGCTTATCGATTATTTTCCACATTTATCACCTCGCATTCGAGGCATGCTCATCTAGTAGTGGACCCTATCAACGCTGCGGGTCTTGTTTTTAAGTTAGTACTGGGATCATGTAGTACTCTTTATGATATTGTTTGGATTATATAGGTAATAGACACTGAAGTTTTTGATCTCTATATGTAATATTCTTTGGCTAGTTAGCTGATATTATAATATTAAATATAGAAATGATTAATGTGTTGTGATAAAACAGTCTCAAATGCTCGGACGGCCAATTCGACCAGCCACGTGATCATCTCGATCACATGGCAGGGCCGCCCTTGAACCGCCCCAATCTGCTCCTCCCTCCTCTCCTCCTAAAATCCGCCCCAATCCACCCCCCCAAAAAGTCATATTAACATCTGATAGTGGGCCTGTTTGATCACATCACTGCTAACGGTAGTGTGAGCCTATGGTTTTCGTCTGTCAGATTATCTGGCCCGAGCGTGTACAGTGTGTTTATGTGCGGGGCTGGGAAGAATATTAACCTTCACGAAGCTGCGATGAGCCAAGCGGGCCGCAGCGGGGGCAGCAGGCTAAGCCGCACCGGAGCTGGAGCTGGAGCTAGAGCTGGAGCTGGAGCTGGAACCGTCAGATCCGGCAGACGAGGAAGATCCTGAGCCAGATTCCGAGCCAGATCCAGATCCCCCGGCAGACGAGGAAGATTCTGAGCCAGATTCTGAGCCAGATCCAGATCCCCCGGCAGACGAGGAAGATTCTGAGCCAGATTCTGAGCCAGATCCAGATCCTCCAGCAGACGAGGCAGATTCCGAGCCAGATTCAGAGCCTGAACCAGCATTTGAGCCTGCACCAGCATTTGAGTCTGCGCCTGAGCCAGAACCAGAACCAGAGCTGGAGCCTGCATCAGCATTTGAGTCTGCGCCTGAGCCTGAGCCAGAACCAGACCCAGAACCAGAGCCTGAGCCTGCGCCACCATCCGAGCCTGCGCCAGAACCAGAGCCGGAGCCTGCATCAGCATTTGAGCCAGAGCCAGAACTTGAGCCGGAGCCTGCATCAGCATCCGAGCCAGAGCCAGAGCCAGAGCCAGAGCCAGAGCCAGAGCCAGAGCCGGAGCCTGAGCCGGAGCCTGAGCCTGCATCAGCATCCGAACCCGAGCCAGAGCCGGAGCCTGCACCAGCATTTGAGTCTGCGCCTGAGCCTGAGCCAGAACCAGACCCAGAACCAGAGCCTGAGCCTGAGCCTGCGCCACCATCCGAGCCTGCGCCAGAACCAGAGCCGGAGCCTGCATCAGCATCCGAGCCAGACCCAGAACCAGAGCCAGAACCGGAGCCTGAGCCTGCACCACCATCTGAGCCTGCGCCAGAACCAGAACCCGAGCCAGAATCAGCATCTGAGCCTGAGCCAGAGCCAGAGCCAGAACCAGCGCCTGAGCCTGCACCAGCGTCCGAGCCTGCACCAGCGTCCGAGCCTGCACCAGCGTCCGAGCCTGCACCAGCGCCCGAGCCTGCGCCAGCATTTGAGCCTGCACCAGCATTTGAGCCTGCGCCAGCACTTGATCCTGCACCAGCGTCCGAGCCTGCGCCAGCGTTTGAGCCTGCGCCAACAGCACCGTAATTATAGACTCCAAAAGCATCGTTGCCTGCTATCTCGTCGTTTTCTGATTTACCGCCACCAGGACCACCTGATCCGTTTTCGCACTGGTTTCCGCCTCCAAAGGTCGTCACCGTTATTCCAGGGCCAGATGACCCCTCAAAGTTGTTGTTACCAGTCAGGGCATACCCTGAGTTCCCCGACACAAATTCATCAGGACCCTCTCGAGCTTTCAGGGCGGGGGCATTGATGCCATTGTCTTCCAGATGGAGTTCTTTGACCAGCTCAGCGGTTGCATCACGTCTCGATGAGTCATGCGGAGCTTCCTATACAACAGTTAGACAGTGATCACCGCGTCCGTCTCTCTTCCTCCTTGTCGCCTACTTACGATGTTTGGAGGCTGGTCAAAAGGGGCCGGTCTGGCTTGGACAAGCGAAATTGAAAAGAAATCGATTAAACAATAAAGGGCCAGCAGGTTGACCTTGGTCTTGTGCTCCCGAGGCATGGTGTATAATAAATAAAAAATTGTTGATATTTGGGAGACTGTGATCGGTTGCGAACAGGAGACTTCCAATTAATCAGAAGAGAAGGTTCTTTGTTTGGAATGGCATCTCTCGGGTAGAATGACCCCGGTTTTATCACTTGCTCTTTCAGAGAGTATGTGTGCTGGGAAGCCCTCCTGAGCCGGATTCGTTCCATTCCAGACATGGTATCGAGAGATCATTATCCAAGATTACGGTCTCAGGAAGCAAGCAAGCTGCAACCATGCAATGGAACAGTCTCTTCTTTGACTTCGTGACAAGGCCGAACGGATTCTAGATTCAACCCTTCATTTGTTATGCTTCGGCCGGAGAATATACCCCTAACGGTTGCCCAGTCAGTGAGGCATTTCAATTGCAAGAACCCAGCGCGGTGGGTCGAGGTTGTAACTAAAGGAATGACTCTTTCAGGGCCACCCTAGCTTCCCACATCGCCGGGATCAAGTGGGGCTATCTCTGTGGGTGCTCTCTGCATTCCCGGAAATGCGCAAGCTTGGCTATCTCCTACGTTGAACATTCCATCCAGTGTCTTGGGTTGTCTTGAGTAGGTTAGATGCCATTCTCTGTCATATACGCTCCCTTCTTCTATTCATACGGAGGAAGCTTGGATCTACACATGCAGGTCTTCTGTTCATGGACTACACTTAGCGTCAGGGGGCTTCCAGTTGAGCTTGTCATCCCAATCACACGAGACGTCGTCTTTTCATCAGACACAATGATGGACTGCTAGAGCTCGCCATTGGATGACAACCACATCATACATGCAGGTTTGAAGGGATGGCCGTCAGAAGCGAAAGAACGGTATCGGATACGGCTCCACACACCTACCACCCGAGCAGTCACTGATTAGACAAATTATACGGTCAGCGTATATTGGCCAGTGTGAATTAGTGCATATGCTGCCGGTTGTCATGACGCAACAGTTGAAGGTTCTATTCCAATACACAAGACAGACCCACACGGAACCTAATATATCCAGGAAAGAAGTCAAAGGGGGCCGTGCGCGTATGGATGTGTTAATCGTCCAGACGCAGATGACTTAGCACGAGCTCCTAGCAACGGCACTGAATGAAAACGGAACGGAATCAGATCCTCGCAAGTTCAAGGGGATGGATCACCTGAGTCCCTAAACTTATTTGCCCGAGTACAGCATGGTGAACTCCAGCAATCTACCTTTGCCCTGGCTTCTGTGGTCCTATGGCTTCCCGTTCACTCAATCAAGGGGTTTCCACAGTAAACCCATGATAGGCGAAGCCATCAAAGAGCACAGCATACAGGGAGCGCCATTTTCGAGCAGTACTCTTTGCTCTACCCTACAATTGGCCGCCATGACCTGTAGCATTCGTACGCGGCATGAGATGGTAAGATCGTTTTGGCATAGATCTACCTTCCTGAAGCCAAATGCCATTGTTAGACTTGCTGATAGCGCCGGGTGGTCGGGCCATGCTCAGGCATGGATGCTCCATTGGAATGGGTATACGGTTTCGAACACACCAGCTCATCATATGAGAATCGCGTAGAACCTGAATGCCATTCTCGACGTGCGAACGATACCGCCCCGTGACAGACGCTATTCCAGAAGCGTGAGATTGACCGATGATCATGCATCATGGGATGAGTAGACAAAAGTCTAGCCAAGCACTGCATGAGGACGAACCACCCGGAGACGGGACTCAGTTGAGAAGCGATCCTAAATCATCATGATCTGAGCTTGCCCGGGTCCTTGGGCCCGTTTTATATCTACAGTTCGGCCCAGGTTTTATTCTCGAGGTTCTAATTTCAGCTATCATCCCACCGTAACTGCGACTACTACTGCAACTGTAACCATCATAGTATTGTCCAGTTCTGCCTGATGAGGCTGATGATAGCTTACTGTAACCGTGGTGGCAACTTGTGCATAAACTATTCTCTGGAGCTCCCCTAGGCCACGGTCTATAGATTATCCAAGCACAAAAACCGGATCTTGATGGATGTCTGGGTTAAAAGTTCGATCAGCAGGCCAGGGCCGCGATCATCACAGCCTGAAACCCGAGAGCGGAACTGGGCACTGAGCTACCAGGCGAGCGCCCAGTAGTCTTGCACCATCATCTCACAACTGCACCAGGTCATTCCGAAAGTTCACATGAGCAGTACAACCCCTCGCGAAACCCATTAAAAGTTTGCTCTTTGACAGGGGAGAGGTATGTACCCTGGAGTACCATCTGCCCCATCTGACACCTCACGTCTCTTTTCGTCTGAGCAATATCATGGCACCAGGAAGTTTCAACTTCTCCCCATTAGCACACATTGCTCCGAATGTTCTGAGACAATTTGACGTTGACTCCATCAAGGACACCCTGTCACGTGATATCACTGGCTTGTCTCAATGAAAGCCTACCAAGGGAAGAAAGGGCAAAAAAAAAGATTAAGAAAAGAACCCTGAAGAAACTTCCGTGTCCCTGCGTCGCTGAGCCCGGTTTGATCGGCGGGCTCCACTCCATACCTACTAACCCTAGACTCGAGACCCTTCCCCCCCCTCGATTCCTTTCTTGCAAGGGTGTTGGTTCGGATTCTTCTTCCCCCCTTGTGTCACATTTTTCAAGTATGATATTTCACCAAGGACGTGCTCATATACCTCAGTGGTACTTCTGCATAGAGCTCGGGGCATGTTATATATATAGGCTTCAATAAGTCAGTTCGGGTTCTCTTCCTGGCAAGTATCGTAACATACTAAGAGCCCAGTATTTCAAACGTGAGACAACAAAGGCCCTCGGAATTGCACCCACAAGAATCATGAAAGCATTATGAAGCTCAATATTGACTTCTTCATATGTGTATCTGCGAGAGTCTACGAACTTTGATTGACTCCAAACCGCTATAAACTTGCTCATCAGTCGAGATATCTTCTCTTTTGGTTCTTTTCATATAGAACTGCTATGAAGATATGTGTACATGGCTTAGTACATGGAAATTTACCTCCCACCTTAAGGCTTGGTTGGACTGGCGACCTAAAAAAGGCCGTAATGGCCAGAGCATAGTTGACAGCCATTTTTCGCGAAAACAACGGCCAGAAGCAAGAAAGGTCAAGAATCGACAGCCCTGCAAGCCACCTATGCTAGTTCGGCGATCCTCCTTCCTTCCAGGTACCCGGTTCACACGCAAGCATTATCAGCAGCGGCTGCTGTCACGTTCCTCACAGGCTGGATCATTACAGGGATTCCCCAGTCTCCAGACTGGGCCCTGATAGCTTGGCCGGTCTTGCCCTATTCAGCCAGATCTTCGCGGAGTTTTCACTTGCGGAATGTAGCTTTCCCCCCTACAATTCTCACATTGCCCCATCTTTGACTATGGATGGTGATCTTCTGTCTATTATCCTTACTGTCCTAGTGTTGATATTTCCGAGATCGGAATCGCTCGGCCAACTTCTGTTGCAGCCAAACGGTGGACCCTACTGAGAGGGCTGAACCAAACCAAACTTGAGCAGTAGGTAAGTTAGGGTAAGGTGTAACTGAGACCAAAAACAGAAAGAATCCACATTCATCTCTCACAGCTGGTTTCATCCGATGTGCCTCTGTGATTCTTGCTTGAACTGGGGCACGATAAATATGTAAAATCCATTGCCTCGGAGAGCACATCCATTCCACTGCTGGCAATGGGGAGGCTGTAGACAGACATATCCAGTCACGATCCCTAGCGACGCGTGAGTCCTTCATTTTACATCCTTTGACATGTCGAATAGATGACGCAGTAAATTGGCGGTAGCTGCGGAAAGGACCCTGGTGTTTTCTTGGCTAGGAAGCGAGTCTTCTCTGTCCTGGAAGTCGGTACCTTCGGATCCTAGACCCACTGTACTTCGTTTTCATCTTGTTTCACTCGGTTGTGGCATATGTTATGAGCCAGAGAAGGCACCACAAGGGACAGTGCAGTCGAGAACGTAGTCGGCGCATTCGGTGGCAGTGTCTGTTGTTCTGGTTGACTCATTAGAAGGTCAATTATGTTCCACAAGTCTTGTAGAGTCATATATATTTGATATAATTATATAATAGTTCACGGTTAGTATCCTCTTGAAATAGTAACAGTAAAGTTTGATGTTCTTTGAATTCTCTATTCACTAATATGAGGAATAGTGATGATCATGAAGGAACGAGAGTGAGACACGCACTCAATGTAAGAGTAATGGAGAGTGGTGTTGTATGGAGCAACGTAATCATACTCTGTGACTACTTTGAGGAGTCCTATGCGGGTGCTTTAGAATCCCCACCTGCTTTTTTTACAAAATTACGTGTGAAAGCTTTCGGAAGATTCCTACATGACTGGGCTTGAGAGTTATATAAGTGCTTTGCAGGTTGATATAAGGCATGTGTTAAGAAGTCTACTGCTGTGAGAGACTATACATGGCTACTCTCAAGGGGTTTTTGTGGGTGCTTGGTAGAGCTAGCTATATATCACTGTTTCCAAAGGCCACGCTGCTCTCATTAACGCTACACGGGTGCTCAAGATTAATCGAGACAGTCCCAAATACATGTACTGAAGCGGTTTTGAAGGCCTGGGGACCAGGTTGCCAATCATTCCCGTCATGTCGTTGCTCCTCCCAGCTTCAAGGGAACGGAATTCGACTACTGGACTAGTTGCATTCTTTGTCTGCAACCGTGTCTATCATTCTTTTCCCTACTGGTTGGGGAATTTTCCCGAGTTCTTGGGTAGCATTCTCGGGATCACCCGCAGGCGGAACCGCCATCGGGCCGCGATTAGATTGAGAAGTTATTCCTGATCACCGCCGATCTGTTTTGGTAACATATAGAGAACCTGACCATAACTTCAGCCAGTTTGACCACATGTCCTAGCTGTGCAGGTTTTTACACATTGACGCCTTTCCATATGTCCCATTCAATTTCGCGAGATCTATCAGTATGGTCGCTGTCAGTAGGTCAGTAGATCATTCCTCGACCGACAGTCCTCTTGATCTAGCCCAGTAAACACTTGATTTTACTTTATCCCACAATATGAAGCAGAGTGATGAACTCATTATATAGAAGAAGGCTAGATCGTCCAACTGCTACCTGCGGCAAGAATCGAGAGAATTCGTTAAAGTACGGCTTTTTCATCATGTCAGAAAGCCACTGAAAGGAATAGCCCACGACACCATTCAAAGGAAGAACAGCTGGACGGTAGTCTTGAAATGGCGGTCAATCTTTGAACCAACAACATGATGAATCAACTGTTTCTCTCTTGGTCGTTCTTGGAATGGTACAATGCATACAAGACCTTGACTTCATTGATAGAATTACAGTTGAGAGATTGGAGAATTACAAAAAAACACAGCCCCCAGGCTTATAACAGTAATCTTATTCATCCAGGCATGACCTCCCATATCGAGTAAGGCCCAATGACACAACTAGAAAAGTCCATGAAGATTCGCGTTGGCGAGGCCTGATTTGATAGACAAGGATGGGAGGGGAATCGGAGGGAAACTTATGTCCGTAGCAAGGCTCCGAGAGCTTGGCATTGGGCCCAAGAGCTTGAGAGATGGTGCTGCTAGTTTTACTTGACTGTTCTTTTAATTTGTCATTGTATACGTTGTACTAGAAATAGTAAATTTGGATCTCGCAGTAACGCGATACAGATTGAAAGGACTTGGCTCTGGGATTTTGGGAACGCCTCTGTCCAGCAAAATCGATGTATCCCGGGCCGTTTACAAACTACCAAAACCTACTTTTGAGTCAAGAGCCTAGCGCAGACTCGGGCTGTTCAGGTAGTGTGACTCGTGATTACCGATATATACAGAAGGGTGGCCTGTTCGCGCAATTGATCACCTACTCTATCTGATCATTCAGCCACGGATCCTGGAGTAGATCTTTCGCTGTCTTTCTATCTTCAGGCCGCCATTGAAGCATCCCTCTCATGAAAGCTAAGAACATCTCCTTATTTCTTCCCTCGAGGAACTTTTCCGAGAGTTCCAAACTGTCTCCTGTCGGGATGTCTATGTCTTCCTTCCATTTCCCTGCAATGTGTCCCATTAGCCTTTGCAAGATACATTGAACAGTTAGGCGATACTTACCATCATCGGTAAAGAATTCATGACTTCGTTTTCCACGCTGGAGCATATCCAGAGGTGGTGGCCCTAGGACCCCCATGACCTCTGCAAGATGCGCCCGGGTCGAGTGCCCTTTGCCGTCAGGGTCATTTCCATAGAAAAGGTGTCTCCCCTCGAACAAATCCCAAATCTGTTAACCGTCTGATTAGTGCATAATATCAAGAGCAAACAGCCAGAGCATACCATGACACCGACATTCCATATGTCGACTGGGTAACTCCAATCGGTCTTCAGCATCACTTCCGGCGATCTATAGATATTTGGCTGTGCGTCATGATTCCTCCTCTCATCTCCTCGTACGGCGGAGCCGAAATCACTTAGAACTGCTCGACCAAACACCCTCGGCAAGTCGAAACGTCGTGAAGCATATACCGGCGAACCATTGACGATTTTGCGGGGTGAAAGGTTCTTCAACTCGGCTTGGGCAAAACTTTCAAGAATTGACTTGTCCTCTATCGCCTGGAGAATGTTGTCGCTTTGTATGTCTATAGAGAATGCAGATTAGGGCAAGTTGTTTTTTTTTTCTTTTTTTCCCTTCTTTTTTGACAAAGCCATATGATAGGTCTTACCAGTGTGGACAAGTTTGCATTCAGTGTGCAAATAGTCAAGTGCAAGAAAGATCTGCATCAGACCAGCTTTGAGTAGATCTTCAGTGAATCGATGGTTGGGATTACGATATAGTAAATCCCTGAAGCTTTCCCACATAGGATTCTGAACAAGACACGCATGATCACCGCCAGAACGGGAAATTGTGAAGAGATCCAGTGCTTTCCTATTATGAGCATGGCCAGGGTGCCGTGAACTGCCTTGATCCAGCTGCTTATAGATCTGAAACTCTTCCCAGTTACGCTCTTCACGCGTGTAGATTTTGAGTGTCACATATTGATGGCCTCTGGTTGTGTCAGTGGGTCAGTGTTCAGCAAAATAAGTGCTCCCACTTACTCAAGATCACGAGCGAGCCATACTGTAGAAGTAGTCCCGAAGCCGAGCTTACCGATAATCTGGTATTTCAAACTGATCACGTCGCCGATATTAGCAGGGTAATATTGCCCTTGCTTGAACTGCTCAAATCGTTCCTCGTCAAGCACCTCTGAGGGAGGGACAATTTCGAAGCCGCTGGTGGGGAAGCACTTGGGAGGGGAGGCGCCTCGTCGAAGCGCATTTGTGGCCCATTTCATGAGTTTAGCCATGACGGCTGTGTAGAAAGAGAAGATGGTGTTTGTTAGAAAATTGGAAAACTGAGTATGACAATGTGAGTTACATTGACGTGTTTTCCCACTGAGCTGCTCACCCCCAGCAAGCCGCCCACCTGCGTATTGCATACAAAATGGTCTATTTACCTATCTTTATCCAAACAATCCAAAAGTTTAGAGAATTCAAAATATCTCTAATAGCTTTCTTGAATCAGCTGTGAATTAAACAATATGACTAAGTATAGTACTTTGTCATTAGAAATCCCTGTAAGTAACTAGACATTGATTTATATGAGTATACAAATGGGTTATATTATATATAATACGCAGATGCGCGACTCGGTGGGAAACAGCAATAATGATTGATAATTATTAGTAACCCCTTTGCAACTTTTCTCAGGGGCCTACTAACTATATCTTAAATAGGATCCCTAAAATGATCAAGTCATGCCAGTGATGTGATAACTCGAGTCTCCTTATAGAGGACAACGGGATAGTCTAACACCAATGTTTATCCGCTTGACAAGTGATATTCTATAGGTGGAACTGCAGGGCCTATAACCTTCCATAGCAGTCATTTCTGACTTTGTTGTCACAGGCCCTCCTCACATTCGACTTGTCAAGCGGTGGCGCTCTGATCTGTCTGAATTCAAGATACAGTATCCCCCGAGCTCACAACGGCACCATCTAATCGTAATATTCAATTCCTATACCACTGCCAGACCGTGGCAAGTTCAGTACAAAACCTTCAAAGCAACGTGTCTCCCAACGCACTGCGCACCAACGAGCACCCCGTCCGGATCGTGTCCGTCGCCCCCACCTCTTCCAAGCTAGGATTGACCTCGACCAGATCCATGGAGACCAGGTTGCCTGTCCCATGTACACACTCACAGATGAAGTCTCCCTCGCGAAGCGTCAGTCCCCCGCGGACTGGAGTTCCAGTGCTGGGCGCCCACTGCGGGTCCAGCGCGTCGACGTCGAAGGACAGGTGGATGGGGGTGTCGTTTCCAACATGAGCCAGGGCCATTTCGACCACGCGTCCGATACCATATCTGTCAGGGAGAGATTGGAGTATTAGATTTACAACCATTTCGGGCTCAGATTTCTCGCCGTGGAGTGGAGACGGGGGAAGGGGAAAATGAGGAACTAACCGGTCAACATCATGCATACTAAACGCCTTGATACCATGTTCTCGGAGAATTTGCTTCTCACCGCGGTCGACATCGCGCAAACCGATATAGACGATCTTGCGCGTGCTGACGATGTGCTCATCCCGTAACCACCCAAAGATATCCTTCTGCTCCTCGCGCGCGAGCCGCGTCAAGAACGCCATGGGCATCCCGTGGATATTCCCACTGGGGCTCATCTCAGGGATGTTGATGTCGGCGTGCGCATCAACCCAGATGATGGCGATGTCACGGCCCAGACGCTCGCGGGTGGCCTTGGCCGAGCCCGAGATGGAGCCAATCGCGATGGAGTGGTCGCCGCCGAGGGTGAGTACCAGCCGGCCCTCGCGGGCATGCTCGTAGACCTGCGAGCTTAAAGCTTCGTTGACCGCACTGACCGCGCGGGGTTTCTTCATGCCGCGGTGGTCGGGGTCCGTGGGCGGCATCTTGTCCTCGTAGTTGTGGACTGCGCCGTCGTAGTGGAGGTCGTAGCCAAGGTCGTCGCGGAGTTGGTCTAGGAGACCGGCTTGGATGAGGGCCATTGGAGCGGCCTCGACACCTGTTTTGCACTGTTCATTTTAAATACAATGGTTAGTGCTTGTTGGTTCTCTACAGTGTAGTGAAATGGTGGGTAGGGTGGCCCCTCTGGGATGATCGACAAGTCCATCAAGAGCCAGCCGATCTTGGTGATGACGTACCTGCCCTCCATTGAAACCAACTGCCACCACGCCCAGCTGGTTTGGCTTGGACAGGAAGTTTTGAGTAATCGTCGAAGGCAGTGTCATGGTTACGACAGTCTAGTTGTGTTTAGATGGGGGGAGACAGATGAGGGGGATGGAGAAGATGACGAGAGAGACAAAGACCGGATAAGACGATAAGAGATAACGATAAGATCGGATAGAAGTGGAGACAAGCGGCAATCCCCTCGATCCAAAGAGGTAGAAGGCAGTCGGTGAATAAAAGAATAAACAGGAGTCAAGTTGGCAGAAGTCAGTAATTATTTAGATGAAGAAAGAAGAACAATTCAGAAGAACAATGCATGGGAACCTCTCTGCCTTTAAGTGTTCGGTGTGGCCGTGGGGCCGCCCGTGGTTCGTGCCGGGCGATCGCTAAGACCTGCTTTTAGGGATCACGGCTTTCCCCTAAGTACAGGTGGAGGAGAGATGCCCGCTTCATCCCACCTTCGCCCCTCATTTTCATTAGCAATCGTTTTAATTTTTAGGAAAGGGATGGTATGTGGACGGTGGCTTGTCGGGGCTTGTTGTGACCAATGGGTATCATTATTTGAGACGGCGCCAATTTCGACCTAGCCCGTCCCAGTTTTTCTAGTAGATAAATCTCTCTATATCCGAGTTTATGGTACAGGGGGGCCCGGTATTCCAACGGACAGCAACCGAAACTTCACCAAGTCACAGTCTCCACAGTCTACAGCGGGCCCAAGATGAGCTCGCGGAGTACCGAGTCCGCCTTTTGCGCTTCCACGCGACCCTTCTCCCCCGTGCGCATCATGTGCCCGACGAACCACCCGAGTTTGCCTAGCTGATTCTTGCTACGGATCTGCTCGACCATCTGGGGGTTCTGGCTGATCGCTTCCTCGGCGAGCGCCAGGTACTCCTCCCGGGAGAGTGGGCGCAGCAGCAGATTCTCCTCCTCCAGTAGCTGGGGGATGGGCCGGGCATCCCCGTCAAACACCATGGCAAGCACCTGCTTTGCCGTCGGACCGGTAACCTGTTTCCGCTGTAGCTGGTCAATGAGTGCTGCCAACGACGAGGCGGGGACTCGATCCGCATCCCAAGCAAGGTCCGCTTTGGCCCACAGTCCCCCGAGTTCGTGGAGAACCCAGTTGCCGGCCGCGCGGCCGAGACCGGTCTGGGATTTCGGATCTTGATCGCGCTGCAGATCCCGTAGGACGTCCACCACATCCTGATAGTACTCCAAACGGGCACCGTCATCCAGATCAACCAAGGGTTTGGCATCTTCGATGGGGAGCTGATATTCGGGGCCTACCAGGGTCGCGATCAACGCATCCGAGGCGGTGGGAAGTGTCTCCCTCAACTCCGACAGCAGATCCGAACCAATGTATAACGGCGGGATATCGGGATCCGGCATGTACCGGTAGTCCACTTCGCCCTCTTTGCCTCGGAGCTTGCGCGTCTCGGTACTACCAATCGTCCAACCACGGGTCTCGCCTTCCACCACGCCTCCGCTTTCCAGGAGAGCGATCTGCCGGTTCTTCTCTGCGATGATGGCGTCCTCCACGGCCTTGAAGCTGCTGAGGTTTTTGATCTCGGTGCGTTGGCCAAGGCCAGTCACTCCCCCGTAGTGGTGAGCGCCGGCCACCTCGCCGCGTTGACGAATTGAGACATTGACGTCGGCGCGGAGGCCACCGAACTCCATGCCCGTGGTCACCGCACTGCAAGACTGGAGGATGGCCTGGATTTTCCGCACACAGGCGGCGGCCGTGGCAGGGGTGTGGATCTGGGGCATGGTGATGATTTCGATGAGCGGGTGGGACACGCGATTGAAATCGAGGAGCTGGGTGGAGGGCGGGTATTCCTGGGACTTGGCGGTGTCTTGTTCGAGTTGGACCTGCTTGATGCCGATGCGCACCTGGTCGCCGTCTTCCGGCGCGATTCCGTCGTGAGGGAAGAGGTCGACATGGCCGTTTCGCGCAAACGGCTCTGAGGGGCGTCAATGGATTGTAGATTGGCGGGAGGAGGGGATAGAAATACCATAATACTGGGTGATCTGGTAGCCCGCCGGTTGGTCCTGATAGAAATAATGTTTTCGATCGAACCGACTGACCGGTTGAATGTCGCAATTTAGGGCGATGGCAGCGCGCAGGGCAGGTAGAAGGGTCGCGACTTGGAATTCCTAGGGCCATTAACGGACGATCCTCTGCATTTGTATAATCCTGGAACTAACCGGTTGCGATCCGGGAAAGGCAAGATCGAAGAGCGCGACGTTGGAGTTGGGTAAGTCCGTAGAGGAGGTTGAGGCGCCTATATTCTCAGACCGGCAAGTCAGACCAATGCTCGGGCAACATGTTTTTACAGATCCGATTGTAAGTCAACGTACGCGAAAATAACTTGGCATCCGTGTTCAACTGCGCGTGGATCTCAATCCCCACCGTCAGCTCCCACTTCTGGCGGGATGCCTCTTCACTTTCCCTCCTCTGACGCTTGTGGGCTTTGAGCGACTTTGCATCTTGCTTGAGTTGTTTGCGTAAGGGAATTCGATCGTAAGAGTCGGCTGTCGAAGTTTGGAGGGACCGTCGAGGAATCTGGTGGGAGACGATGCGCAGAAACCGGGGAGGATCACGTTGACATCGGGGACAGAGCGCGCGGACAGTCCGGGGGCATTGACGTAGCCATGGACGGAGCATGGAGGGTTGTACTAGAGAGAAGTAGACTGAAGGCGGATTGAGGGAGCAATGGTTGCTGAAGGGAACTATCACGACGGTGATCTGAGGCCGGGGAGAAGCTGGCGATGAATGATGACAAGGAATATTCCGGAGCGGAATAGGAAATGATCGGGATGGCGCAGTGGATGAGGATGATGGGTGGGTAATTTTGGTATGGTAATTACCACCTCACCGCCGGGATGGCGCCTCCATCTGGAGCATCAGCGTGCATGAAATGACATGCATGGAGGATGAATAGGATGTACGATGGAGGGGAAATGCAGTCAAAACTTGATATGTCCCATAGTATATTTAGAGGTTCAGGAAGTGGTTATTAGGTAGGATATATGGTGGATGGCGAACCAATGGGCATATGGATGAGTATATCCTGGTTGATGCCTGACTCGGTCGCGGCCTGAGCTGGTCTACGATCAGGTGACGGTCATGCCCTAGACTAGAATCAGTCGAAGATAAAGGGTATCAACGACAAAGCATGAGAGATCTATATCACATCAGCTGCTTGTCTGGCCAAGGAACAACAAGGATGATCGATGATGACAGGAAGTGGTGTCCCCCACCTTGGTCCCTTCATAATACCAAGTATTATTACTTCTTCATGCAAGGCAGGACGGTGATCGGCAGCGGCCAACGCATCATGACAATCGAAGATAGATCCTTCGAGAGGCGCCCAAATGGGGTTTGTTGGACAGAATTGGGCCTGGATGGGGAGCGCTGCTCTTAAACGACCTAGATCCACTTGCAGCCTCTCCTCTGATCAAGAAACCTTTTCATCCCTTGCGGTATCTTTCTCTTCTTCCTTCTATACATGGGGTATACTGAGTGAACCGCCCCCACCATCACTTCCAACAGGGATCACCCTCTGACTATAGCACTACTTTAGTACTCTCAGAACTACCAGACCTCAAAGGAAGTCAACTGCTAAGAATAAATACGACTGGCGCGCGCGAAGGGATTGGGGAGGATGATCTGTAACAACCTTGGCGCTGGTGTGATCACGACGGACGAATGACACCTCGCCGCCCTCCCTCTTCATCTATGATCCTATCTTGTCATTCGACTGCGCCCACTCTCCTTCTGTCTCGGGACCGTCTCATCTTCCGAGGGGCTGATTGACACTCCTCATTATCTACATTCAGAGAGCATCATCCCGCCCCATATCCCGTGCGTCAGCCTCGCATTCTTCCCGTGTTGGGGGGTGACATCGATGATCCTCCTCGGTCCATCCCCACGAACTACTTCTATACTATATTCCCACATGTTGCCCCGATCCTCCTCCCAATCCTGAAATCCAGCCCAACAATCAGAAAAGAAAATTTGACCTTGGGTCACGAAAGAAGAAGTAGAGGCCTGAACACAACATATATCACAGGTTGATTCGCATTCTGGTACACATTCCTAGGATCGCCCTCCCCGGATTCCAGCACCCCTCCCTTGATATGCGCTTCCTCCATCCCATTCCTCCCTCCATCGCTCTGACCTGGCTACCCTGTGTCGCTCTCATTCTCCATGATCTCTTGCCTTCCTATGGCCCCGGGGACACATCACCTGCATCGATCATTCATTCACTTCATCCACCTGCCTGAGGTCTGAAACGGCTTTCGTTACAACTGTGCCCGCCAGTTCTGTACAATGATGCCATTATACACCAGTCGACCAAAGAAGACCCGAAAGGATGGGGCCCATCGGTCTTCTTTTGGCTCGATTCTCTCAGCGAACTCGAATTCGACTCACAAGGGTTCGAGGTCTTCCGTGGAAAGACCCCGAAAAGACAGCGCGGAAGGTCCGTCCAAGACAAAGACGAAGACCATTAACCCGAAATCTCCGGGGACACAGTCAGACAAACCACCGAACGTTTTTGAATATCTTGAGTCCCACGAGACAGACGCAACCTCGTCATCAGAAGATGACGACGGCCCACCCATCAAAGCACCAACCCAGTCCAAGGTGTCGCGTCCGAGCATTTCGACAGCTCGTCCAACGAACCCGACGACAGCTGCGGTCCTCAATGGTCGCACTCGAGCTTCGTCCATGAAGTCCAAAGGATCTGCTGAATCTCACCAACCACCACCAGTCGCCCCCATTTCCACCCCACCAGTTGCGCCACTGCAGCTCGCCCGGACCAACTCCACCCAACGGAAGATGTCCCTCGACGGCCCCAACAGCACCCTTGGACGGGGGATGGATCTCGCGACGGTGCCCGAGTCATTTTATCGCGACCTGCCGTCATATCATGGCCCTCCTCTCCCCCCTTCCCCACCACGTAGCCCAGAAGAAGACCTCCACCGCACCAGCCGCAGGCCGCGACGCAACACCCACTCGTCGCAGCACGCATCGGGCTACGGCCTCCTTGCATGGCGGCTCAGTGCATCCACCGACAGCGAAGAGCCGCGTCTACCACCCTTATACCGCCGCTTCGAAGACCTAAACCACCGTGTGCTACTTCACCTGCAGGATGAGATCGCGCAGATGGAAGAGGAGCTGCGCGTGCTAGACGAGTGTGACGAAATGCACCGGGCCTCCGCCGCCGAGAAGGACGGCTCCAAGATGCTCCCTGCATCGCGACGCATGGACGTGCAGGCAGGCGTCTACTCGTCTCTTCACTACCAACGAGAGGAATTAATGAGCGCCTTGATCCGCAAAACCGAGCAATACAGTGAGTTACCACTCACACCCTCTCCTACAAACTCCCCCCAAATAAGACTAACACCTCCCCCCCAGACAACGCCCTCAGCGCTTATAGCCGTGTCCTTCAAACTCTCCCCCAGGCCTCCGACGAGAACGTCGACGCCTACCGCACCTGGATGCACGGGAATAGCCCCATCGCAGCCGTCGAGTCGCGCTTCCTCGACCATCCCAAAGACCTCGTGTCGCTGACCCCGCCCGTAACGCCCATCGGACCGGCCCCCACGCCCTCAGTCTACTCCGCCATCATCATCGCCTCCGCAGCCATCTTGCTCCCGCTCTTGGCGTTCAGCATGATCCGTGATTTCTGGGGCCGTGTCCTCCTCGTCGCGTTGGTGGGCGGTGCCTCGGCGAGTTTTGCGTCGACTACCTCGGCAGGGTCGGAGCAGTTAGTTGCTTCGCAGGATGGATGGCGGTGTGCTGGGCTGTAAGCCTCTTTTCCATTTTCCCTCCCTTGATGTTAATGGTTGTGCTAATGGTGACCTAGGTACTTTGGCTTCATGACGACCGCTGCCATGTTCATTCCATGATGCGTCTTCGACTCACCCATCTATCATCTACATCTTTTTATATGTTCTCTCTTACGACTATACGAATCTTCTTCGGGCACCCACTTAAATCTTTGGCTTTGCCTTACGTGAAATTTCCTCACCCCATCCTCGCACCCATTATTCATCCATTCGTCTATCCAATCCGACCCCATCTCCACCCATGTCCCAATCTTCCCACCACTTCTCACTATACCACACCATACCTTACCCTTACCCCCATGTTAGTGTACGATGTGCACGGGGTGATACCCTCAAAAGGAACCTACCTCCAGCCAGGCAATCGATATAATGATCGATTTCACTTTCTTAGGTTGATTATCTTCCCGCCCCCCACCCACTACCTACCAACCCACCTATCAACTCTGATTTTTTTTTTACCTTGTCATGTTGTCACTGGTTTCGGAGTTACAATTGCAGGACATAAAACGGTGGGGGGAATTGGATAATGGGTCGAATGTATCATTGATTTACGAGATATGTATATTACGCTCTTTTCATTTGTTGAAGTAAAAATCGGGAATTTACTCTTGACTTTGAATTTTGGATTGATTTATTTATTTTCATCTAGAAAAACAAAAAAAAAAAAAAAAAAAAAATGGTACGGGCTGGCTAAACGGTAGTTGGTCAGATAACCTTGGCCTGGTGTGTAGGCTTAGCTCAGTAAAATCTGTAGTATCATGTAGCATACAATCATTACCGATAAACAGATGACCGTGGTTACTCTAAAGGTGAAGGACTACACATATAGGTATTGTGAATGGAGGAGACATAAAGATTATAGGCTAAAAACACTTGAATATTGGTAATAACACTCCTTGGAAGAAATAAAGATAGAAATAGCAGACCAACAAGCACAAGTTCTCCTTTCGATAACGTTATAATCGATCGATCAGCCAACCAACCAGCCCATAAGAGTACAAGAGAAGTAGTAAATAAAGATATCGATCCTCCACCGGAAGTCTAGTCAGTAAGTAAAAAGGTTCGAATGGAAAGCCTGAAGACAGCCGAGCAGGAAAAAAGACGACAAAGGAAACCAGCATTATAATAAAGGAAAAAAAGAAAATGCAAGAACGAGCATTCAGAGGCAAACGGGGAGGGGAAGGGATCGGGAAAAAAAAGGGAAAGAAAAAGATAAGAGTCAAATTCCCATGATTATTGGCACCTGTTTACCCACTATCCAAGCCATTCTCTTTTTCTCTTTGCCCGAGGGCAAGTTTAGTCGAGAATCACAGGTTCCATGATCACGAAACTACTGACGTGGACTTTTTGCTTTGGGGTGTGCCACCGCCTGGCTCCTGCGACGTGCCTTGCTCTGGTGGGGGCTGCGGCGATGATGGGCTTTGCCGTGATTGATGGGCTGCTAGCTGTGCCCGGTTCCGGTCCATCAAAACAGCTTGCTCTGCTGCACTTCGAGCGTAGGTCATGGCTGCTGCGGAGTTGGCGTAGTTTGCTGATGGTGTGGCAGTTGGGTTGGCGGGAGGGTTACCAGGTTGGGGAGGCTGTTGTTGTCTTTGCTGTTGCCCTTGCTGTGGTTGCGGTTGAGGTTGAGAGGGTTGCGGTTGCGGCTGTGGTTGATGTTGCGGCGGCGGCGGCGGCGGCTGCTGCTGCTGCTGCTTCTGTTGCGGCGGTGGCTGCGGCTGCGGCTGGGGATACCGTTGCTGTGCACCAGGGCCTGGCGTCATATACGGTGTTCGAGGGGCTGTGAAAGATGCCTGCTTTTGAGGGGAGCCACTACCCCGACCCGGGACAAATTGCGCGTTGTATTGTCCTGTTTGTCCAGGTCGTGGGGTGAAAGGTTGTGGAGATGCTTGCGGGGCGCCCTGCTGGCTAGGATAAATAGGAGTGTTTTGCCCAGCGCGTTGGATGGGTGCAAACTGTGAGGTTTGCTGCGAGTATCCCGGTGGGTAGCCCGGCCGCTGCGAAGGAGTTGAAGGAGGCCGACCCCCAGCGAACGACTGTGGTTGACCTGGAGTGAAAGGGCCAGGGGTTGATGGGTGTCTTCCACCGTAGTACGGCTGCGGAGGCTGAAACGCCCCCGACCCAGGCGGCACTCGGGTATTGGCAGAATAGGCCCGTTGGTTGTATCCTGATTGAAAGCTTCCATGACGCGAAGGTGTGGCATTGCGACCTCCGCCGCCACCCATGGATGTCATCGCCGCAGCGCGTTCCTGTTGGATCGTGAAATCGTCCTTCTCCATAGTCCCATTGTAGTCGGGATTCTCCACGACGACCTTCTGGCTAATGTTCAGGTCGGCCAGCTGGTCACTGTCTAATTTAGCAACGGCATATGGCGGAAGAGTTGACACTAGAGTGGCCAGGCCCGAGCGCAACGCCTCATATGTTACTCGTTCTGCCTCTGTTGGGGCTTCCCAGGTACCCTGGTCAGGGACGATGCCTTTCAACGCCTCGGGATCCTGACCGCCTGGCGGCGAAAACTGAAGACTGCGGATTTTCTGGTACGAACTGAGAGTTTCCAGTAAGTCCGAGACTTCATGTAACAGAGTTTCCATGTCTTGAGCTTCCTCATCTTTGGGCTTATGCGAATCAGCGCCCGTGACACCGTCCGCGAAATCTTCGGGGTTGAAAGAATTGACCATCTCTTCCAAGGTGCTTTCATCGAGTTCGCCAATATTTCCGGGCTGTGCTGTCACTGTCTCCTGACGTCTCTCCTCCAAGGGCACTGACAGGAGCGTCTGCAGACGCCTGGCGCCCCGCTTGCTCCACCATACTAAATCCTTCGCATCCGCTTGGAGCACAGCACCCGAGCTGTCAAACGAAGGGGCAAAAGACGAGTATACTTTTTGTATAGCGGATGCATCTTCATCAACCCATAACGCCGGGTCGTCTCGGATCCCTTCGTCACTCTGCGGCTGAGAATGTTGATGCTTCTGTCGACGACTTGCAGCGCTCCCGTACTGCAGCCAATCACCCGAAGGTAGAGGCGCAAGACAGTAATTATTCCGATCTCCAAGAAACGAGTTGAAGTTCGTAATAGCTTCGAAGGGATCGATCCAACCACCCACGCTGCGGAAGGATGACCGGGTCCTGCGCGGGAGTTCCAATTGAGGCAGGGCAGAACGAGGAGCAAAAACTTCACCAAATGTTCGTTTGTGCTCCGTCGCTTTTGCTTCCGGTTTATAGGGGGCAATCTTCGCCGTGGTGATTCCGTTGGGAAGTCCGACCTCTGGGAGCGGTGTCTGCACTTCCACGTACTTCTGAGACTTGGGATCATCCGACGGTAATGGCACTTTGACAGATTTTTGCAAGCTCGAGTATAGCTGCTTGGGATTGGCGGGATTCCCAAAGAGTGTCAAAGCCACACCGTCGTTTCGTACCTCCACATCACTGGGGGCAGGCTGCGCTGGAACTTCTGCTTCTGCTTCATCCACCGACGGTTCCGCCTTGATACTTGCGGGACTTGTCTGGGCCTGACGGACCAGGCTATTTAGCGTTTTCTTGAATGCTGCGATGCGATTCACCGTTTCCGTCAAGGCCGTTGAGTCGTTTTCACTGACACGGGATTTGCTCCGTTCGATCACGGCTGCCGAGGCCCGCTCGATATCACTAAGGAATTCCGACAGAGTATTATAGCGATCCGCATCCACCCGTGCACGTATGCTAGTACCCTCCTCCTTATCCCCAGACACCTTTGCGCGTTTTGACCGGGGTTTCGAAGGCGACGTCGTCAAGGGACAGGCCAAGAGCTGAAGCTCCGTATCATTCCTAGAATCCGTTAGCCAACGAAAGCGAACGATCGCTTCGCGGAGACCGCAGAAAGTGCTTACTTGTTCAAGATATCTACAAGGTTGCGCAATGTTTCCTGCAACTTGACCTTTTCCTGTCCTTGCGAAGCGGGATGATTGGAATCCTGAGGGGCCTTATCGTCGTGACTCGAAACCCGCTTTCGCTTCCCAGGGGTCGCTAGCGATGGAGGATCGGGGGTGGCAGCATGGACTTCGCCGTTGGTGGCCGATATGGAGGTGGTTCCGCCACCCTCGTCTGCGCTCATGACTCCGAAGTCGCGCCTTCGGCAACGGTTTGACGCGATCGAAGAGTATTTTGTGCCAGTCGGCCGGGTTCGTGCGACAAAGAGAATACCCAGTCCAACGGGGACCCCTTGTAAGAAAAAAGAAATGAGTGGGGTAGAAAACCGAAATTTCGAAATTCCTAAAGGAAAGGCGCTCGCGAAAGATCGTGGATCTCTGAGGCGGGTGCGCGAATAGTGGCGAGGGTCAACGCTAAAATCAAAGTCGATGGGTGCGCAACCAGGGAGGATCAATTCCAAGATAGAGTAACCAACGCCACCACGACAGGCAGGTGAGAGATGGGGAGAGTGGACAAAGTGTTTCGAATTGACTGCAGAGACGATCAACTCTATAAGCAAGCGTTCCAGCGTTGAAGGGTGTCCGCAGGAACAGGAGACAGCGGGCAAAGCGGGTGGATAGAGGAGATCAAGATGGTGGAGGTATTATTATGGTAAGTAATAATATGCTGGAGAAGATTCCAATACGCGCCTTGCCAAATCCGCAACCCCGTGACGATCGGTCACGTGAGGCCATTTTTTCTCCCCCGTCGCGGGATCCCGCAAGCCCTGGGATTATCCAGATGGAGTCAATCTGTTGATTACTTGAACAGTCTTTCTCTTTTCGCCTCAATTCTACTTGCGCACGATGTGCATGCGCCGTTAGAGGTCTTACTCCCTGTTCATCTTGGCTTTGCAGCTGCCTCCCCTTGACTCTATTCATGGATGTCATCGGTTTGGAACCATGTGCAGGGCCGCTCGAGAGTTTCCTCTCTAAGAGCGGCGCACTTGTTCAATGCCCGTCCATGGCGGAAGGTATACACACGCTCATGAGTGGTGGAATCCATATTTCAGCTTGGTATTAATCGATTGTCTGTTTCTTGCTTTTTAGGGTCCTCTTCATAATATCTACTACCGCCCATCGATCTCGTCAAATCCTCTACCTCCGATGACCAATTCCCTTCTCGATGCACCCTCTTCAACTCGATTCTTGAGCGCCTCCAGCATTCCAATTGCGCTTTCCAATGATTCTACAGATAATAACGCTCCTGACGAACCCAAGGTGGACGGCACCTCGTTGGGAGGCACGTGGTCTCATTTGCGACCAGATCCCTCGCTGCATCTGTCCCTTTTCTCGCACCCAAACAATCAGCAAAATCAACAACTAGACAGGGAGGACTATGATCCAAATCGACATTCGGCCCCTGGGGAGAAATCATCGAGTGAACGCCCCCCAGATGGCCACCCTAGGTCAAATCCTAAAGCTAGAACACGGAACGCTCGAAGACCTTCCAAACACGAAGCAAACCAGTCGTTTGACCCCACCCCAACCGAATACCTATTGGATAGCCTCCGGAGGACAGATTCCCTCAACTGGTCGACACAGAATCAAGACCTTAGCCAACCACTTCAACCTATCTTGTGTCCATATCAGAGGTGGAAGTTCCGGCGCCACCATCGACCTTCATTGCAGGCGATTACCGCCGACTATATTCGCTATGTGGAACCGTGCTTGGACCTCGACTCGCCTGCAGAGCCGCCGTTGAAGGATGCTTTACAAAAAGTTTTTAGCGAAAAGACTACCAAATATCTCATGGCCCGCGAGTATGGAGTCGCGGATGTCGCGGCATGGGCGTGGGTGCTCAGGAGCAAGACTCTCAGCCGTGCCGCTCTCCGGCTTCTAGCACTCGAGTCATCTCAGAAGAAGACAACGGACGGGTCTACGTCTCGGATGCCGCCTTTTATTCCTCTCCTTCTGCTCCGAGAGCCGCTGGACTCGAGAACATTCCGTCTGCTTTTGGTCTATTCTCTTCACCTTATCAGCGGCAAGCCGCTGCCTCCGACGGGCTTGTCTGGAGATCTCCTATCGGACGAGTCTATCTTTGAAGAAATCCAGCCATCGGAAACTGCCAGCCCATTTCTCGACCCCAACATGTGTGCCTCTTTTGTTGTTCGCCTACTTCATCATGCGCGCGAACTGTGGCCATCGGCCCAGCTTCCTATCGCCCGTGCCTTCGCATTCTATCTCAATTGCTCCGCCGGAGATAGACCGCCTCGGGCGGCCGCGACGCCAAAGACCGACCGACTCATGGCGCAGAAAATGAATATGTGTCTTCGATTACTTTCTCTGCCCTGTAAGGCAGCCCCGTTTACCTCCGTGCCAATACAACAGCAGGCGCAGTTCGAACTTCTCAAAGCCATGTCGAAGCATCAGCCTCCTCTTCCCGTTTCACGACGCGCCTACCAGGGCATCATTGCGGTGCAACTCGCGCACAAGAAGACCCCCGCAGAGCGCCAGTCGGCCCGACTCAAGGCTCCTTCATGGCCCCCATGGAAGGAAGAGAAACTGGGTATAGACTTTGAGCGCGGTGTCGAAGGGATGACGAGCCGTGCCATGCGGGTAATGTCTCAAATGAAAGAGGCCGGCTACGCCCATTGTCGCTGGGAGGAGGTCTCTTCAATCTATGCAGGCTGGGACACCGATAGGAGCCCGACTATACAGACAAGAACATTAATGCGGCAACCCACAGAAGTCCGCGGCCCTCTTGGCGATCCTGCACATCACACAATTTGGGAAGCCCGAATCCGCACCACGCGAACGGTCCGTGAGGCGTGGGCTTGTTTTCTCTCGTACCGAGACCAGGGGTTACCGCCTTGCGGCAATATTTATGCCGCCATGGCCGAGAAATTGATCTTCCGAAGAGAAGCCGTCGAGCGTGGCTTTGACCCTGCTAGCGATGTTCTCCCCGGCGACGGTCGGGAGACCTTCCCGGAACCATCATCGGCAAGAGACCTGATTTACGTGCATACGGAGCCCCCCACACTAGACGAGCTTCTCCAGCAGATGCTCCTGCAGGGGATCAAGCCGCGAGGAAGGTTTTTGGCTTTGCTTCTACGGACTGCACCGACTTTCAGCTCGGGGATCAATTACCTCTGCTGCAGCGAGCTTGAAACCGAGAAGGTTCATGCATTGTGCACTGTCTGGAGTCATAAGTCTAGTTACGAGCACAGCCGGGAAGCTTTGGAGGGTCTCCCAGATTATCTTTTCTCGTCCTTTATACGGTTTCTATGCAAGTTCGCGGATTTTGATCGATCTGACCTTACGCATGGTGCACGTGCGGTCGATATCTTTCCGATCCTCATGAGCGAACCGTCAGATTCATCATCGACAACTATTACCTTGCTTCCACACAACGAGGAGTTTGGGCTGGAGGGAGAAGGTCGGCACCCCAAAACACTGTCACACGCCATCAATCTTGTGAGAGCGCGAAGGTCAAGAGCCTCGCAGCCGTGGGACTTTGTCCTGTCGGCTCTGGGCAAGACGCGCGTCACAGATCCGTCCCGCAAGATCAGCCGGACTACGCAAGTGGTCTTGGGCTGGTACGAGATGCTGGAGACTCTTCGATGGAGGGAACAGTGCAACGTCGAGCCCAGCCTTCAGGGACTGCGAGCGCTCTGTGCCAGTTTCTCGCGAGTAGTGGCCGCCGGGGTGAGGAGTCCCGACGCCGTCGAGGATGGACTGGAAGTCGTCCGGCAAGCTGCCTGGCGACAAGGAACAGAGCTTGCGCACTTACAGTTCCTCTCTCCCGGCTTCAGCAATTTAGTGCAGCACGGTCTTGGCATCCTCAAAAGCCAGTTCGATCATCTTGTCCTTCTGGACCCCACCACGTCGTCCCTGTTCGAACGGGGCGCATCATCTCTCGAGAATGCCACCGAGGCACAGGTGACACTGCCACCGCTATTCCAGGTCCCCTCCCCAGCCATCCTGCATGCATTTGTGCGGGCGCTCGGTCTGGCGGAGGACGTTGACGGCTTGCTCAGTCTCTTGCGATGGATAAGCCAGCACGCGCAGACGCTTCAAGCGACATCTGAGGAGCACCTAAACGGCGAGCGGATGATGCGTCGGACGTTGGTGGCTACGCGCATGTTCCTCGAAGGATACTGGGGACGAGGGGGTTGGGAATCGTATCGCTGGTATGATACTGTTGAACAAGACGAGCATGAGCACGAGCACGAACACGAGCATGAATATGAACATGAGCACAGAGGTGAACACTCAGAGGCTTTTGAGGAGTCTCCTGATGAAGGGCTGGTGTTCGCCGACCCGAACCTTCAGGAGGCGTATGACATTGTGGTTGCGACCCCGAGCTTGGGGCCATGGCCAACTGCAGAGGAGGTACGAGAATATGTCCAGCATCATAAATGAGAGGTGGGCAAGAAATGTACAATAAAAAGTGTGTATATATATGGGCGTGTGTATAGTTAGTGGACTGAGTCCATTCATGGAAGATACCCTTGGTTCCAGCGCATATGACGGTCTTAAAGAATTCGATTTAAACAATAACCATCGGTCAAACCGCAGAGAAGGTGTTCAATGCATTTATTTCGGCTACCAAGTGATAGTCCATGTCACTCCCTCCTACATATCTGATAAATTTTCTCCATGCACGTTCAAATGGTTATTGTTCAGAAAGAAATGTAAACTAACCAAACCAACCCAAAGCCGAGCTCCCCCGCAGCCGAGTGAAAGCGCAGTTCTCCACATCCGCCGCAAAAGGGATTCTCCTTCTCTCCGACTACCTGTTTTTTTCCAACACCACCATGAACTGATAATCCCCATACACTACAGTATTCTACTCCCTCGGTCAATTCACTCTCCAATCCAACCTCACATCCACAAGATAACCACCCAGCATGGCTCCGCGTCTCCCTCTCTCGCTCCCCCGGCTATCGGCGGCTCTCCGCCCGCCCGTCCAAACCACCATCCGCATCACCGTCGCCCGCTACAGCACGAGCCCCGACGACGAAGTCCTCAAGAGCCAATACATCCCCGCTCCAGGTTCCGGCACAGTTCGCGTGCTCCTGCTGAACCGACCGCAAGCCCGAAATGCGCTGTCGCGCGACCTGCTCGACGCCCTCGACGAGCACGTGCAGTCTATCGCCGCCGAGCAGGGCAACGGCCCAACCAGGGCGCTGGTCATTGGCAGCAACGCGGATGCGGCGTTCTGCGCGGGTGCGGATCTGAAGGAGCGCGTGAATATGTCTAAGCAGGAGTAAATCCCCCTCCCCCAATTAATCTCTACGCCTCAACGGGGCGAAATCTACTATCTTTCAGAAACTAACATGTGGGGGCGCGCCACAGGACCGGCGAATTCCTTTCCAAGCTCCGCCGTACATTCCGCGACCTTGCCAGCCTCCAGGTTCCGACTGTGTCGGCCGTATCGGGCACAGCTCTGGGCGGCGGGCTGGAGCTCGCGCTGTGCACGCACCTCCGGGTTTTCGGGTCCTCTAGCGTGGTCGGACTCCCCGAGACTCGGCTCGCGATCATCCCCGGCGCGGGCGGCACTTATCGCCTCCCCGGTGTGATCGGAGTGACGCGGGCGCGGGACATGATCCTCACGGGGCGGCGGGTGACGGGGCCAGAGTCGTACTTCATTGGGCTCTGCGATCGGCTGGTGGAGGTCCTGCCGGAGGAGGAGAAGAAGGAGGGCGCCGCGCGCCAGAAGGTGCTGCACGAGGCGGTCAACCTGGCGTTGGGCATCTGTGAGGGCGGGCCCATCGCTATCAAGCAGGCGTTGCGAGCAGTCGAGGACTTCGAGAAGGGCGAGGCGGCCGAGAATGAGGCGTATGAGGGAGTGATGGAGACGGCGGATCGGTGGGAGGCTCTGCGGGCATTTGCGGAGAAGAGGAAGCCGGCTTTTCGGGGTCGGTAATTGAATTTTTTTTTTGTTCTTTTTACTTTCGACGTTTTTTTACGGGATGTAATCTATGGTAGTCATGAATCTACTTTTCTTTTCCTTTCTTTACTTGACTATTGTTTTCTGTTCTGTTCTTTCATCTTTACGGGAGAAATGTACTGTGATGTCTATTGAGGCTGTGAGGAAATACAGTGTGTCTGCATTACGTACATAGTCCACGTACCATCACACCCCTCGACAAGGCAAACCGTAAAAAAGCCACAAAACCAAGGACAAATGTCCAGATTTGAGAACTCATCCGAAGTGGATGTGGATCCACAAAAAACTACACAGTGAGTCATCTGGAAGCAAAGCCTGTCTGAATCACATTCCTCGAAGTCCAGACAGATGTATTGAATTGGGCAGTGAATGATTGGCAGGACACTACAATTACAATTACAATAGCATAGAGTGGAGGGGACATACTATGGAATTACTCAATCACTCATTTCTATGAATAATTAATTGATCAATTTGATATAAATAGTAATTTAATCTATTCTACTGGAGTATACACCTTCAACGGCAGTTTTCAGGCACTCTATGAACCCTGGAACCGTGAGCGGGCCGTGTGCTCCACAATCTTGTTCAGATGGTGTCTATCCAATCTATTGTTTGGATTATTTATACATTCGGTGGATGGAATCCTAGTCCGGGTGGTATTGGGATCTCAATCTAGATCTGATACTCTGGTTGAACCCTGGTTTATATCCGGAAGATTTATTGAGATTAGGAGAGATATGCAGGTACTGCCTCCACTTGATAGGATCTATGAATAGGTTTCACAGGCGGTGAAATTATTGTAGATTAATATCTGTTTCTGAATCAGCTGTAGGGAATAATGAATCTTTTGCTTATTTGGTCACTTGCAGAAGACTGGATTGAGTAAATGGTCGAGTCTGTATTGGATCGGAATTACAATATAACACCTTGATACAGTCACCACCGACTGCATCCAGGCTGCAGGGCATAGATGATCAGATATTTTGACCACGGAGTACCTTGTACGCCCGAATATCTTGTATACAATATACTGTGGTAATAAAACTAATCCAGAATTACACAGATTAGTCCATCTGCTTTTATGATTTGCTGTAAACTTACTAGTCCCATCACTGCCAGCCTTGTCTTTCTATTCTCCGGGGCACAGCAACCTTGCCCGGTAGGCAGACGTTGACTCCGATACGTCACGGGTAATGTGAGCGAGGTCCATGCAGGTGTGGGATATGTCTTGCATTCTGAGGAGGGAACTGGTCCGATGGGAGAGCCTCAGAGTGGCTGTGAGTTGAAGTCGGACAAAGAATGGAGAGAGGAGACCCTTGACTCGGGACCCTGCAGAAAACATTGGAGTGGCTGGTATGTTCAATTTGGGACTGGAGAAGAGGGTGGTCAGAAAGACAGAATAGTGGTGATTGAAAAAAAAGTACAGGGTACGGAGTAGTCGTTCCCCGCAATCAATCACTATGGAGAGTGACGATCAGCGATGGAGCCAGCATGACCGTGTCCGATCAGCCCCATTGCCCTATTGCCCCATTACGATGAATCATATTCTCAGGACAATAGATGTTGTTCTTCAAGAATAATATCAATAATAAAATCATTATTCAGATAAATAATATGAATATTAATATTCTTTACTACAATTTTTCCATTGTCAATTCAAGGGAAAAGATCCCTGAAAAGGATTGAATAATAGTATACGATAAGACATTAAGCTCTGCCACCACCGCCAGGCACACCAGTCCGAGTCATCTGGTCCGCAAATCAATCACAAGAACTAGTCACCTCTTAGCTCCCTCCAAGAATAAATACTCCCGACATCTCCACCCTCTGATCAACTTCCTTCTTCAACTTCCCCCATACAACCCCCCACTCAGCTCCAACTTCACAGCTCCTCTTGCTATTCTGACGTCTCTTATGTTATGATTTCTACCCTCCCTCTGTCGAAACTATGACCGACCTCGCTTCTCGAGTCAAGCCGTTTGGCTTGACTCAGGTCTATTGCTCCGAGAAGCCTCAAGTGGACGTCGTCCTGGTACACGGTCTCAACGGTCATCCCTACAACACCTGGGCCACCCAGTCGGGGGTGTACTGGCCGGCGCATCTCTTGCCTGAATTTCTCGAATCCAGCCCTCTGAGAATCCTGACGTATGGCTATAACGCCAACGTTCATTCCTTTACCGACGGGGTCTCCAAAGATCGCCTGCATAATCATGCGGAAACCCTCACTTCTTCTCTGGCGGCCAACCGAAATGTGAGTTCTCTCCGCTCCTGCTCTCTTCACTCTTCATCCCCGTATACTGACAGCATATAGCTTCGAGGCTGTTCGGACCGTCCCATCATCTTCGTCTGCCACTCGCTGGGCGGCCTGATCGTCAAACGGGCCTTGATCTATTGCAATAGCGTCCAGAACGAGCGGATTGAACACTTGCGTTCCATCTTCGTGTCGACGTACGGTATGCTCTTCCTCGGGACGCCACACAACGGGTCTGACATCGCCAAATGGGGTGCCCTGCTGCAAAACATCTGCACGGCTGTCATGCCCAAGAAATTCCTCGACTCCTCGCCCCAGCTCGTCAAAGCCCTCCGTTCCAACAACGAGACCCTCCAGAACATCAACAGTCTGTTCGCCGACATCATGCCGCGCTTCCACATCTACTTCTTCCACGAGACGCTGCCCACGGACCTGCGCGGGTCGCGCGAGATGATCGTCGATGAGAGCTCGGCGGCACCCTACGTCGAGGGCGTCGAGCGCATGGGTATCGAGTCCGACCACCGTCACATGTGCAAATTCGAGGACGACACCGCACCCGGGTTTGAGGCTGTAGCCGAAGCGTTGTTGCGCTATTCCCGCGATGCCCCGCGGACCATCACCGATCGCTGGGTCGAAGAGAACCGGATGCGCGCGCTGAAGAAGCACACCAAGGCACGGGAAATCTTTGGCAATGGTGAGTAGACGAGCCCCCCCCCCCCCCAACTTCCTGATGTCGCATACTGATGGTTGCATACAGTGGAAGGACATTCAATGGCGGAGAGCGAGCCGGATCTCCGGTCACATGGTAGGCAGCAACACCTTCTTCGTGAATCTTCTCCTTCCTCCTTTGTTACCTTGCGTGATTACGAGGTTGAAGAGCCGGCGGAAACTGCACACTATTAGATTGTTGTATGCGTTCGTTTCTTTCATGAGCAAGTGAAGCGGTGATCGAGAGACCGGGGTTTCCCGGCCTTTTGAGCAAAAAGAAAAAGAAAAAGAAAAAAAAAAGTCGAAAGAAATATAGAGGGAAAAGAGAAGAAAAAAAGCCGCGCAAGTCATTTGTCTCCATATTCGCAAGCCTCGTTTCCACGTTATGACGCCCGATGATTGTTCTCTGTTTCTTCGGTCTTCGGTCTTCTGTCTTCAGCGTTCTTGCATATCTTCTGCCTTCTGTTTTCATGTACCCTATTATCCGGCAATGCAATATCTATAGTCAGATCATGCTGACTTTATTTTCCCTTAGGTAACCCTCCGTCGCTTCAAAAACAGCTCACTCACACGGACCAAGATAGACGCCGCTCGCTGGCGGGAGGCGAAAGCCTGTCATCATCTCACACGTCGCAGCGAGAACAGCAGCTCTTCGTAGCGCCTCCGGGCTTCCACCCGAATGCAAACTTTGTGGGTTTCCAGAAAGAGCTCGAACTCTTGCACACGCGGGTGTTCAAATCCAAGAAACGTCCTGATCGCTTGGTGGCCGTATTGATCTGTGGGGGTCCTGGCTCGGGCAAGTCCCACCTTGCACGCCAGTACGTCTTCAAGCAACACAAGAATTACCCCGGCGGCATCTTCTGGGTTGATGCCAAGTCACACGAGGCGGCGTGCAAGTGCTTCTGGGACATTGCCCAGGCAGCCACCCTCACCAACGGCCAAGAGTTTCAAAACCCTGACTCCAAGGCCCCACAGAAGTATGTCGAGACCGTCCGGAACTGGTTCCAAGCTCGCGAGGATTGGCTCCTTGTCTTCGATGGGGTCAGCTTTCGGAACGATGATGAGCTCAACCAATTCCGGCAGTTTCTGCCATTCAAGAAAAACTGCAGCATCATTTACACGTCGGTGGACCGCACGTTAAGAAAGAAACAACGTTTGTACGAGCCCTACTGTCTCCAAGTGCCGCCTCTGCAAGTGGAGGATGCGTGCAAGCTCCTGTTCAAGGACCTGCTCATCAAGAAGCCGACTACAGAGCAGATACGGAAGGCCACGGATTTGGTCCGATACTATGAGTGTCTGCCGTTGGCCATCCACGCCATCAGTCACCGTCTGAGCGTGACGGAAAAACCGATCGAAAAGTATCACGTCGACTCCCGCCTGACGGATGAGAAACTGGCCGAGCCCTTTCTGGTCCTCATGCACGACTTGTACCAGATGGGCCATCTAGAAGCATTGAACCTGATCAATATCCTGTCCTTTTTTGACCACAGTGTCCCCGTTGGCCTCATAAACCTGGGTAGGTCATCTCTGGTGTCTTCCAATGTGGAAATCCTCGCCAAGACTCGACCAGGTGAACCCGGGGATATTGACACAACACTGGGCATCCTGATTCGCTACGGTCTCATTGAACGGACCATCAATGCGTATGAACTGCAGGCTCAAGCACTCTCGCCTCTGTCGGAAAGGAGCCACATTCTGGATGCCACAGCAGTCATTCCCGACCTATCAGAGTCGCAGACCGAGAGTAGCCAAGAAGCCTTTTTTGCGCCGTATCAGCACTCAGGGTCCATCGACATGATCAAGATTCACAGTGTAGTCCAAAGCTTTTGCCGCGACGAGCTCACTATCATGGATGAAGAGAGAAACTCCAAGCCATCCTTAATCGACCCGACCAAGGAGACGGGTTACTTTGACTCGTGGCTTGTTGTCGCCACCAATCTCCTCTGTGCGTCCTATGGGCACGCGAAAAGACGGATGGAAGACATCGATGACCATGGCCTGGTGAAGGATTACCGGGAATATGAGACTCACGCATCTCGGATGGCGGAGTTTTTTCCGAAGAAAATGTCAAAGAAGCCCTCCGTGGTGCACGAGGCGTTTGACGACCTTAAACAGGTTTTGCGAAGCATATCCAATGAGATTGAACGCATCTCGCCAACTTCGTCGCAGGAGTCGATCAGGAAGCAGAGATCGGTGTTTGATCGATCGAGCAGTTCCTCGTCGTCAGTTCCTGACTCGGCGACTGAAGACGGACCCTCGCGACACTTGACCTGGGATTTGAATGACATGGAGCAGCTCAGAGTTGAATCTCCGGAGGAGATGCCAACTCAGCCCCGCTTCCATCTCAAGCCCATTGTGCCTCGTATCTTCCGCGAGTCCAGCTTCGACCCCGAGAACGGTTATGAGACTGACGGGGAAGGGCCACAGGGCATGGTCCGGAATTCCCCGGCGCCGTCTCAAGTGAGCCACACGACGACGACTGAGAGGCCACTGTCCTCCCAAGCCTCTAGTCCTCCGCGCCCAGAGGAACTTGGATGGCACATTGTGCAACGATCGGTGAAGCATCGACAGTCTAAGGAACAGTGGCCAAAGAAACGATCCCAGCGGCCCAAGTTCCCCCGCAACATCCGCGGCCCCAAACCAGCAGCCCCGAAAGTCGCGGCGTTGTCCGTCGAGGGCAGGAGTGCGTCAAGCAGTCCGTTAACAAAAAGTCGTAGCAGCTCTGGGGTGTCAGCGTCTGCAGCGCTGGCCGCTGTGCACCAGAGCAGTCCACCGCCGTCTCGCAGGGCTTTAGGCGACCAGCTCATCGTGGATAAGGAAAATCTCCCGACATATGCGGCCATTGCCGCCCAACGCACACAGGGTATGGGTGGTGTATCATCGGCAAAACAACGGTCGTCATCAAGCCCCGGTGGCAAGTATCGACCGAAGTTCCTGGGATTGAACAATAAGTCCTCCGGGGACTCGCTGCAGAGCCGGTCTAGCAACGCGCATGCATCGCCTCTGTCCGCCGAGTTCAGGCACGGCCCGATGAGCCAGTCAACATATAGCGAGACAGACCAGACGTATCTCACGAACCAGTTAAACGCACTGGATCTTCAAACCCAAGACGCCGAGTGGCAACGCCCTCGACATCTGTCCGCTTCTCGTCCGGTCGACATGTCGGCCAGTACGCCGTCCGTTTTCACATACCTGCCGCAACTTCCAGTTGACAATAACATTGAGGTCACTGTGTCGCGTCGAATGGGCACTATGCGGCCGCAACAGCCACAGCCTGTCAGCCAGTCGACCACGAAGAGCGCAGTCACTCACCCGTCTGCATTCATGCCTGGCATCTCACCGCCGCCGTCCGTCCAGCTGGATGGGCCGGGCTACTTATCCGACCCCATCCCGGAGCCCATGACGCGCGATCCATCAGGGCAATCCCATCAATCGTGGGCGACCGAGCCCGTCCGCTACCCACCCAATTCTTCCTCGCTCATGCCCCCCACTGCTCAGGCTGCCTTTCCTGCCGGGTTGACCCACGTCATCCCACAGCAGCACACCCTCTCCGGCACGGGCAGCTGGATCAGCGACACATCGCAGCATCCGCCGCCGCCTCCCAGCGCAGCCACCGTACCGATGGCCAGCGCCGTCCAATCAGAAAGCATGTTCATCGCCGCCCAGGGACAGCCCATCCAGCCTCTCGACGAGAACATTCTCAGCGTAGACGCCCATCCGGGATGGGCAGCAGCAGACCCAGCGTCGGCGCAGTTACTCCACTTCGGCGGCCACCGCGTTGACGTCCGCTCCGCGCGCCAGCGACTAGGCGGTTACGGGCAGTACCAGGTCCAGATCCCACCGCACCACGTTCCCATGTACCGGCTGCAGCAAGGGAACCACTCGGGCCCGCTTCTCCCGCAAGGTTTAGGGTTGTTGCAGCCACAGGATCTAGTTCATGGCATGACGCGTCCGCGGAGCGGGAGTTCGCCGCCGCGACCAGGATTCGAGTATGATGGATTGGGGGTGAATTTCGGGTGATCTTCATTTTCTTCTTTATCATCTTCTTTCTTGTTTTCTAATCTTTATCTTCTGTTTTATTTTCTGTTTTAATCATCGGTTATCTTTACCGAGCTGGTCTTTGGAAAGATGGCTGCTGGCTTACTTACTTCGGTGTTCTGTGTGCGTATGCATTTTCTTTTCATTCGATGGATACCTTTTTCATTCTCCATTCTTCATTCTTCATGTTTTCTTCAATCTCTCTTCTTTTCATTTCCCCTTCTGTTTATTCAAGGTACCATGTTAACGGCGCCTGGTTTGATGATCATTATGCATTTGAATCTGCCAAGAGAAGCGGTAGTTACCGGACACAAAAGAAGAAAAAGAATGTGAAAAAAAAAAAAAAAAGAAAGAACACAAGAGTCCAAAGTGGTATAATATTTGCAAACAGGAGTTGGCATGATTCACGTGTTCAACAATCGAGTGAATGATTAGCGATGACTGATCATCAATCAGCTCGAGTGACTGGGTGCAGCGTGATTGCATAATAGGAAGAACAGGACAGGGCGTTAAAATGACATTATAGCATTTACATTGCATTGTTTGTGTTTTTATTTTCATCTCTTTTGACTTTGTGGCTAGTCTAGAAGATGGGACATGGTTTTCAAAATGAAGATGTTTTACATTCAAACTGATAGCATTTACCTGTTTCATCATCCCCTCTTTTTCTTGACATAATAAAAATAAACAAATAAAAATAAAACACAAGACTTGATAAAGAAAGAATAATCAAACTGTCCAGCCAAACCAAGAACCAGACCAGACAATGACAAGTCCCAGCCCATATGCAACTAAAAAAACAAGAAACCGATCCCCAGATTTAAGGACAGCCCTAACCCGATCAGGGCAGCTATGACGTTAGCGATATCATACATCATCTCGTTCCATGACAAGCTGGCTGCAAGGACGATGATGAAGGGAATACATCATTGGGGCGAATATCTGCTGGGCAGTACTTTGACACTGATATAAATATAATGAGTTTCGTCAAAAAATCAATGATTTGTTTCCTTACTATTATATCTTGAATCTCACCACCCAACTGCTTCTCTAATACTACATTTTACCACCCAACTCTTTCATTCAGAAAACGATCCTGAAAGAAACTTCAAAACAACACACAAAATGCCTTCCCCCCGCACATCCATCCTCCCTCTCCTCGCCAGAGCCAACGCGGTGCCAGCATGCCGCATCACCACCCAAGGCGGCGGCGGCTTCCTCGCCGCGAGAATGCTCTCGTCGACGACTATCAGAGCGAACAAGGGTCCCGTGGAGACGACCAAGGAGACGCTGCATAAGGCGGACCGGACTATCTCGGATAAGGTGCTCAAGGGCATGGATAAGGGTCGTATGTTATCTATTCCCCTTCTACTCTCTCTTTTTTTTTGGTAACAATTTCTGTTGTTGTACCGTTGGTACTGCATTTATATTGCTATAATGTTATACTTGTACAAAAGCAAATACTAACCACATCGTCCCATACAGACGAAGCCGCCGAGAAACTCAGATCGATGACCGGAAAGGAAGCCCAAGACGTAAAGGGCAAGGTTCAAGGCGAGGCCGATAAGCTGAAGAACCAGGCGTCGGGCAAGACGGAGGGACTGAAAGACCAGGCTCAGGGCAAGGCAAGCGAGCTGAAGAGCGAGGCACAGGGTAAGACGGAGGGATTGGCAGGCCAGGCGCAGAGCAAGGCTGGAGAACTGAAGAACCAGGCCCAAGGGAAGGCGGAGGAACTGAGCGGCAAGGCCAAGGGCGAGGCGAGTGAGCTTAAGGGAGATGCGGAGAAGCTGAAGGGTCAGGCTAAGGGGAAGACGGAGGAGTTGAAGGGGGAGGCGAAGGAGAAGGTGGGTGGTTTTTAATAATATTTTCTTTGGTTAGGGTTAGTTAATGTACAAGTATATATCTGAAATATGTTTCGTTATATATCTGAAATATGTTTCGCTTACAACTCCATGCTTCAGCTTCCAGTCCTCTTCTGTAATCCACATAGATATCAGTAGAATAAAGATCAATCCGGCCGCGCCAACATAAGCACATACTCCCTCCCACTCATCCCAAACTTCAACACATCCTTATCTCTCACCTCAACAAACCGTCCCCCCGGCACCCCCTCCCCATTAACACTCGACCCATTCGCACTCTCCAAATCAATCAAATAAGGCCGGACCCGACCCACCCGATCCCCAAACTCATTCCGCCTCTCCACAAACCGAAACTGAATCGCCGCATGCTGCTTCGAGCAACTCGGATGGTCCAGCGGAAAATCAACCACCAGCCGATCCCGCCCCACAAGCCAGCAACTGCGACCCCCCAGCTCCACCACCTCCAGCAGGTCCTCGCCCTTGAACACATACAGCCGCCACGCGTCCTTGGGAGGCGGTTTCCGCGCCTCAGGCGGCTCATGGTACTTGAGCACCACGGAGCCGCCCCCGGATACCTCCACCGTGTTGCTCTCGGCCGCTAGCCGGCCCGTGTTGCCGAAGTTGGGCTTCTCCTTTTCCACGGGGGGTGGCGCGTCGGGATCTCTCCCTGCGAGAGCTCCCCCACCGCCACCACCAGAGGTCGAAGTGTAGGCATCTTGTTGCGAGGGGAGGGGACCCCTCGATCGAGGCTGGTTGCCTACCGAGCTGCGCGAGCGGCTCCGTCGACGCGTGCGGTGCGCCGTTGACGAAGCAGACGAGGCAGATGAGTCCCTGCGATGGCGTCTGTGTCGGCGTGCTCTGCGTTGTTCCCGGCAGGCGTCCGCGTCCGCGTCCGAGTAATCTCCTTCTTCTTCATCTTCTCGTCGGCGACGTTCACGGCGCCGTGAGTCGTCTCGTCGGTGGCTGCTGCGGCCAGATGGGCTGCGAGAGCGCTCGTGCCGCCGTCTCCGTGGGCTGCGGTCTCTGCGTGACCTGTGGCTGCGGTGCTCGTGGCTTCGGCGGGTGCTGGTGCTGGTGCTGTCTTTGTCGTGGCGCGCTCGGGGCCGATCGCGAGAGCGCTCGCGCTCCCGGGTGGGGGCGTCGGATGGCGAGCGAGAGCGCCTGCGATCACGATAGTCGTCTCGGGAGTCGACCATGGTGGATGGGATTTGTATGTGAGGTTGGGAGTATATGAGTTGCCGATTTCAGTTAATTCGAGTCAAGATTAGAGTCCGAGATTACGCTTATCGGTGGTGCACGTGACCTTATCGGAGCTGTAGTTGGATTATGAGCGTAATGTATGTACGGAGTAGAACATCACTACGCCATGACTTAATTGAGGAAAAATCATATCTTTACTTGGTGACAGCATCACATCTTGCATGTCACAAGTCCAATTTATTCACAGACTAAGCAAATTACCCTCCGCAGCCGTCCGAACGCCAGCCCGCTTAAATGGAACACAGAATTCAGTAGAGAACATGGATAATAGCAAAAGCAAGTTCAGATATACTCGTCGTCCTCCATCGATCCATCATCGACCGACTCATCCCCGTATCCTCCGTGCGTCCCTTGTCCCAGATCTAAACTGGGAACCGCCTCCGTAGGTTGTTGGGTTTCCCGCCACGGTTTGGGAATTGCTGCGAAGAAGCCACGGGAGTTCGTGACGCCCGTGGGTAACGCATCTAGCCGTCGACCGTGGATGAAGATCTCCCCTGAGACATTCACATAAGAAGCCGGTGTATCCTGGACATAGCCGTCCGAGAAACCCAGGAGTTGTGTCACGAGGCGGTAGAAGGCAATCAGAATTGTCCCGATTGGGGCTAGCAACGAGGATAAGTGCGACCAGCGCCAGAGCATCGTCGGGATCACATAGGGAAATTCTGGGGCATCTGGGGCCAGGCAATTGCCTTCGCAGATGTCGGACACCAGTGGATGGCAGTAATAGTCGCACATGGTCGATTCCGAAAAAAACCACACCAAGGCGAAGATGACACCCCACCCCAACAGCGTGGGTCGGATGCGCCGTGATCCCGGGACTCGTGTCCAGAGGCGTGGCAGCCACCGAGAAAGATTCGAGAAGTGCGTAGTGCCGAGCCCGCTGTCGGTGGGGGACGGAGGAAGAGAGCAAATGGTGTCGGCGTCGCGGGATACCTGTTTTTCGATACTGTTGAGCCCTGTCCTCACTTCCATGAGGCTATCGGCCAGCGATTGCAGTTTATCGTTCAGGCGGTCAAGGTCGGTTCCCTGGTCCTTGGAACTGGGACTGGGACGCTCCAGCTTCGCCAGCACCGCCTTCTGGTACGCCGCGTCGTCTTCCTCCTCTTTCAGGCCGCTGGGCTTGTCGTTGAGCATCTCCTGGAGAGACTCGATTGTATCGTCACCCACATCCAACGAATCTTTGTTTGCTTTGAAGTCCTGCATGACCGTTTCGAGTGCACTCTTGGGGAGGTCAGGTTTGACCAAAGGTTTCTTCGCCACTTGTTCCTTCTGACCCTCATTCTTCGGCTTCTCATCCAGCGTCTTTTGTTCCTGACTTTTCTCTTCTACTCTCGTTTCCCGGTTCTTCAGCGGCGATCGGGTAGTGGTCGGCATTCGGTTAATTGGGGCCGTTGGCTGACGAGTTGGTTCTGGCTTGCTTGGTACCGGGGATGGGACAACACCCTTCGACAGGTGATCAGGTAGAGGGGCCGGCTGTCGCTCCGTCACTGGGGTGTCTATCCAAGCGCCCGTCACCACCGGTGTTTTGTCGTAGATGCGTCGCTCGGGGGCTTGTATCTTTTGGGCCTCCGGGGTGAGGAACTCGTTTCGGGTTTGGCCCGGGCTCTCATTTCTGGAGAGCTTGCGCAGAAGATCCTGCGAGTCTCGTTTGGTTGGACTCCGTTTGGTGAAAGTCGAGTTCTTGTACACCATGATCGGAGTGTTGGGGATAGGGTCTCCTTCTCGGTTCTCTTCCTGTCCTGCGGGCGCCTTATTGTGTAGGTCTGAAGAGGGAAGTCGGTTGTATCGGTTCGATGACGGTTCTCGTAGGGCATCCCTGATCCCTGCTGGTGGGGGTGCTTGGGGGCTCGTACTCCCCACTTCGAGGTTGAACTTGGGTGGCGAAGTATCTCTTCGTTCTGCAGCCGGTGCAGATTCCGAGTTGCTGCGCTTGGTGATATTCCGGAGCCAATCAGAACGGTGTCGTCCCCTGGTTCCCCAGTTGGACGGAAGGTTCAACGAAGGTTTGACACCGCTATAGTCTTCTTCGAGTTCCTCCTCCATCTTCAACGCAGCTCGGTCCTCCTCTTCGCGTCGTAGCAGATTCTCCGAAGTCAAAGCGGACGCGATCCCGTTTCTATTCAGTACCGGCGACTGACTGGATGTGGCGCGTCGTAACCGCTGCTTGTCTTCGCTATGATCGGTAAATCTCCGGCGTGGGGACTCGTCCATACCGTCATCTAGAAACCCCGCATCCGCGTCATCCAAAAACAAGGCATTGTCCCTCGTTAGAGACCCCGACGATGACCGCATGCCTCGACTGCCGCGCAGCTCAGGCAGGAAATCGTTCTCAGGCGCCTCGTCCACCAAGTCCCCAGCATCGCTGATCTGCCTATATGCCTCGGCCAGTTCATTCGGCGGATTGGACTCCGGAGACAGGAGATTCACACTCTGCCGTCTGTATCGATTCGGGGTCCCGAACGTGCGCGCGTCCTCCTCTGCCATGGTTGTATAGCGGTCCCCGGCGACTCGAAACGCACCTCGCAAACTCCGTGTTTTGGTGAAATTGTCGCGCTGTCTGGCCGTGCTGCCGTGATTCTGAGGGGGGCTGGGGATTTTCGACGCGTTATAGTCATCTAGGTCGGAGTCGCGGTATGCACGATGGAAGGGAGAGTATTGGTTGTCATTGTGGTGGTTGCGACGCGACGGAGGTCGGTCAATTCTCCGTTCGGGAATGGGCATTCTCAGTCTCCCAGATAGGCAACCACAAGCTGGCGCCTTACTATCTATCTGGAAAGGTACTAGAATTCTTGGACACAGAAACGAATATCCATTGAAGTCAATGAAGAAGAAATCGAGGAGAGATCGAGATCGCGGCCAAGGAGGGGAGATCTGCTGAGTCGACCCGAACGAGTCTAGCGGCGGAAAAACGGCGTCATCGGCCAAATAATTAAAGAATAAGAATAGCTTCACTCTCCACACTTCTCGACTCGGTCACTCCTCTTTCACCCTGGATCCTTTATGATTGTCCCTTGGATCCCAAGCTCAATCAATCAAGGCCCCTAGTAGGTTAACCATTCCCCTCCTGTCCTGTCACTCGCTTGACACTCGTGTACTGACGGGCATGTGACCCAATCAGGTGTATCCGTCCACGTATGTCGTCACAGGCCTCTTTCTACACGACCTCTTGATTCGCAACGAGATATCCATAGAGGGGTATATATACTCAGAACCGACCGAAAAGCCTCTACCATCACATCGCGACCAGAACCATCCTCGAAATACGACCATTGCACCCCTTCCGACATCATCCAGCACGTCCCACCCACCCCCTAACCATGGCGAAATCCGCCCGACGGGCAGGCAAGGCAAAGGCCTCAATTACGCCCTCCTCGTCAGGAGCATCGTCTCCTAGCTCGCAGACGGGCCCTCTACCGCCATTCATGCGCGCTCCCTCGTCCCTCCAACCCTTCCTTGACGTGCTCTCCCCGCGCGAAGTCTACCTCGTCCACATCGACACCACACCGCAAGAGATGAAGAGACAAGCCTTCCTCGTCCCCGTCATCCTCAACATCGTCATCGTCGCAGTAATCGCCATCCGCATCTACATGGTCCGCGATGTCTACCCTGCCCTCTTTGCGACCCTAATCGGCCTCACCTCCTCCATGAACGTCGACACAACGACAATGACCTGGAGCGAGATCGCCAACACCATCATCCGCCGCACAGGCACCTTCCTAATCGACTACTTCCTCCTCACCATCTTCGTCTCCTGGCCCATCCGCTTCATCCAAGGGCCCGTCACCTGGCGCCGCCGCATCGGCTTCCTCAACCGTGAGATCATCGTCCGCCGCAGCCAGCGCTCCCTCAGCGGCACCCTCGAACGCAACCGCTGGATCCGCGAGGACGACGGCGCCCGCGACAAGATCGTCGCTGCCGTCACCCCCGACAAGCTCCTCAAAACCGGCTTCCTCCTCGTCGACGCAGACTGGGACCTCGACTACCCCGCCATGGTCCGCGCCCACGAGCTAGTCTCCTCCTCCCCACGCAACCGCAAAGACAACGACACCACCAAAACCGACAGCCTATCCCTCGACGACTTCCGCACCGCCGTCCTCGTCAACACCGACGCCGACGGCTGGCTCATCTGGCACGTCGGCGACGAGAACGAGATCTCCAATCCCAACTCTTCCTCCCCGTCTCCTTCCCCCGCCAACAAGGAACGCTCCGCCCAGCGCGACCAGATCATCGCCTTCAGAGACCGTCTGTCCGCCCTCGGGAAGGAGGATCTCTTCTTCCGCTGGGTCGAGCTGATCCAGTACGAGAGTACCCGTCCGGGCGGCTTTACGCCGGAAAGACAGGCCTCCGCCATGGAGCAGGTTAAGCAGCTGTTCGAGGATGCGGATGTTGATTTTTCGCAGTTTTGGGAGGATGTTGGCGGCATGGAGGGTATGTCTGAGGAGGGGTTTGCTGATCAGTTGGATTGATTTTTTTTATTCGTTCCTTTCTTCCCTGTTTATTTTACCATATTCTATTCTATTTTTTGCCCTCTCCTTGTTTACTTGGTTGTTGGTGAATGCTTCTTTTGGTTCCCTCGAGCGGCGTTGGGTATAGGAACATATATAAACTTACTGTCTGGATATCTCTCACTAGCATCACATATATAATCCACCCATGTATACCGCCTACGAAGATATTTATACCTTGTCAGCCATCATACATCTACTCTATCTCACCAAATCAATGACAAAGATATGGTTATAACGAAATAGATAATAAGTAGCTAGACCAGAAAACAAAAGCAAGTCTAATCTAGAGCACCCGCAGAAGGAATGAAAGAATAAGAAAGGCAGGTACGTTGCACTCCACATAGACGGGTATCAATTTCGTGACGGGATGGATAATGTCCAGCGTTTGCCATCGTTCGTGTAATAGAAGCTTCAAGAGCGTAGGCGGGGGTTCGTATCAAGATAAAAATCGGGCAGTAAATTATCGAACAATGTGAAAAAAGGAATAGGAAAATAAAGACCAAAAAAAAAAAAAAAAAGAGAGAGAGAGAGAGAAAGCAAGAGAATACGATCATAATCATTGTCGGCTTCCACTTCCGCTTTCCAGTCGGTAATCAACTGACCAGAGTCTCTCCCACGGTCGATACCGACTGGTTGGGCGTCGACTAGGGGTCGAATGTAAAGGGGACGTGGCATCTACATTCTCGACTCTGGAAGAGGAGGACATAGACGGCCACGTGGTGTCGGGACTCCGCCGCTGCCATCGGCTGCTCTCTGAGAGTAGAGTAGAGCCCTAGAGAGGAGTGTCTGTCAGCTCCCATCTTTTTCTTTGCGAGAGACGCGAACAGAAGAAAAAGGGGCTTGATCCGCGGAAACAACAAATTCCTTCACGGGCCCCGGAGAAGGTCGCGGCGAACCTCGTCGAAGATAGGAGCTGCCTCGCGCGGTCGCGAGGGTGAAGCCGGCGTAGTAGCGCTGTCCTCAGCAGTTTGAACAAGGTTGGTGGAGGACCCGTTGCCCCGTTGGATTGGTGTAGGGGGTCCTTTCTTAGAGCCGGAGCTGTTGCGCCGGCTGTCGAGGCTCTTGGTGAGTGTTCTGGCGACGTTACCGCCGCCCGTCGTGCGCTTCAGGCGAATGCTGCCCCGGGCGTCTACGTGGGCTGGGGCGACGGTGCTCTTCCCGAGCCCTGGCGTGGCTGGCGCGCCGGGCTTCTCCTCGGTGGCGTCTAGGAGATACCAGCGCAGGCCATCGGACAGCTCGAAGGGATTTTCGTCGTCGAACGACGTACCGTCGCTGGTCTCGGCCAGCGATCGCCGGTCCGGATTGGCGCCGTTCAGCGACCTCGAGAGGTCTACAACCCGCTCTTCCATTTTGGTGATACGCGCGAGGAGCCAGTCGCGCGCTTGGAGTTTGTGAGCGTCCTGCTCGCGCAGGAAATAATGCGGTGCGCCAACGTTGAACGCGGCCCAGGACCGGATGGCTTGGTTTCGCGTCGGCAGGAACAGGGCAAGATCGCCTTCTTTGAATGACCGATACGCGATCTTGTCGTGCCCCTCGCTCTGGGCCCGATGGTATTTGTCCCGGTACCCTCTAGCCTCTTTCTGCCACTTCCGAGCAAGCATTTCGATGTCTTTCACCCGTTTGACGACCGCATCGCCGAAGATATCCACATCAAATTGGTACATAAATTCGAGGAATCCCATAAACCGATCGGTCTCCTCCTCCGGGGATTCTGCCTGCATCCACTCCAAAAGCGATGGGTCTGGTTTGACGGACACCACGCCGGATTGACTGAGGGTGTCGGCCGTGGCGGAGAGAGCATTGACTTTGGAAGATCTTTGCACGACAATGTCTCCGTTTTGCCGGATGATAGTGAATCCCATTTGCTCCAGCATACGCTCCAACTTCTCCACCTGCCCGAACAGCTGCTTCGAAAGCTCTTGAGATCTTGTCCCGCAAGTCTCTATGCGATCTGCAGCATCCTGTTCCGACTTCGACAGGGTTTCGGCTTTATCCTTCCATACTTGAACCTCGTCTTCGGCCTGGCGCGCCTGCGCCTCAACTTCAGCGAGTCTTTGCGACAATCCTGCCAACTTCCGTTCTTCCTCCACCACGCGTTCTCGCAGGGCATCAGAGCCTGTCTCGCCTGCGGTAATCTGTGATTCTAGGGCGCCGAGTTTAGACCGCTCGCCATGCAGTTCTTCCGTCACACTGGAAAGCTTTGACTTCTCTCCCGCAAGCTCTTCCAGTGCCTGTGACAATGCCGTTTCCCGCTCTGCCGATGTTTGTTTGAGCTGTCCAAGCTCATCTTTCATCTGTTCCAGACGCTCCTCTAATTCCCTGCTCGCAGCTGTGGCTTTACTCGCGTTTTCTTCGGCGGTATTAGCATGAATCGACAGCCCTTCGGAGAGCACTTCGATACTCTTGATGATGTTTGGTATCTCGACAGGCACTGCGCCTCCAGGAGACAAGTTCAGGAAGGCAGCTTGTAAAGCATGGTAATTGTCCTGGTCCCGCTGTTCGCCATCCTTGACTTGCCTCTCAAGGTCTTCGATTCGAGCGTTCAGATCGGTCTGGCCTTCTTTGTGAGTGCGCATTTGCTCGACCAAGCTCGCTGCTTTTCGGATCTCCTCTTCGGCGCGAGCGTGGGCATCCTGAAGCTCGGTCTCGAGGTGGTGTATCCGTTCTTCGGCATCCTGTCGCTCGTGTTCGCGGCCGTCCATCACCCTGTCCAACTCCTCCTCGAGCTCTTCCGCCTTGATCTTGAGCTTCTTCGCTTGACTCTCGAGGAACCTCCGTTCGTCATCAAATTCCCGCTGTCGGGCTTCGAGGTTTCCGATGAGATCTTTCTTCGTAGACTGCGCTTCCTCTATCTTATCGGTGCTGGACTGACGCTCGGCGTGCGCGTCCTTCTGAAGCCTTTGCACAGTCTCCCTCTCCGACGCCAGTTCAGCTTCCAGGTTAACGAGGCGTTGAGCGAGCGCCTTTTCTTCCGACGGTTGATTGACAGACATCCGTCTTGACGAGATAGAAGATCTTCGCGAGTGTGGGTCGGGATGAGGTGAGGCGGGAGTACTAGGGAAATCGAAAGAGAAATTGCCGCTGAGCGGTCGCCCCAGGTGGCTTTGACGGTGTAGAAGGTCTTCGAGTTTTCGGATTCGGCTTTCGGAGCCTTTGAGTCTGTCTTCAAGCTTAGATTTCTCGTCCCTCAAGCTGCGGACCATGTCATCACTGCGAAGGAGCAGAGAGCTGCGGCTCAGATCAAAGAGACTGCCTTGCTTGAAGGCCTTGGCCCTGCGGCGCTGATGGCGCGTGGGGGCATCCAGGTCTTTATAGAGCTGGGTCAGCTCTTGAACTATGCTCGTCATACCCGGCTTCGTCTTCAGGTCCTCAATGTATAGCTCGACATCCTTCCTGCTGACCTGGGGCCATTCGATCTCCTGGCCCCGCAGATTGATTTCGATCCCTGGGGTGGTTGCATCGGAGGTGGAAATAAACTCGCCCATGTTCTTGATCCATTTCTTCCGTCGGCGCTGCTCCTCGTCCTGAAAGACAGACAATTCCTCGGCCAGGGTCAGGGAGTCGGTTTTCATCTTGGTGCTGAATTCGCGACGGCGCACCGACTCAATCATTACGGAGCCATACACTAGAGGCATATGAAAGACGGAATATATGATGTCATACGCGTCGCTCTGGAACGTAAGGTTGTTGATCTGAGACTGGACATCTGCTAAGCGCGATTCGATCAAAGATATTTGTCGCATGTGGCTAATAGCGGCGTTCGCCGCCCCATTGTGCCGCTTGACGGCCTCCTCCAACCCCGTCTGCATTTCGGTGCTGATGTCCCACAAGGACGGCAGAAGTTCCTTGGTGTGGTTGAGTGCAAGCCGGGAGATGCTTGCTAGCGTCTTCTGGTTGTTGGGTAGAGCAAGGACGTGCTCGTAGTCGGACTGGATCTTCTTCGAGATGGTCACCACTTCCTCCAGCACATCATCCATGCTGTCGACGCCAGAAGGGACAACATCCTCCACCAATCGCTGCGTCTCTGTTGCGATGTCGGCCACGGCCTTCTCCACGTCGCCGACCCGCTCGGCGAACTGCGAGGTTACAGCCGCCGCCTCTGACCCAGCTCTCTGGACATCCTCCGAGTCGACATAGTCCCGTAGTGTACCCATCGACCGATCCGTGCCCGTTTTGGGTGTGGACGGTCGGCCCAGGAAAGAGAAATCGGTTCGGGCGGGGATGTTTTCCAAAGTCGCGAAGGCCCGTCTCCATCCATCAAGGGCCGTTTGTTGTTCCTTAAGGAGATCGTTGGCCCATGTCTGGGCCTCTTGGAAGCGGTGCTCCAGCGTGCCCACGTGGGTTTTCAAGTTATCGAGAGCGACACTAGCTGCCCGGTTGATGACCTCGGTGCGCTCGTTGTGTTCGTGGATGCTCTTGTCGATGGCTTCGCAGTGCCCCGTCAGGTTCACCGCCCACGTCCGTCTGGCGGTGTACAGATTTCGCCATGCCTGCAGGTCGTTCTGGTCTGCCAGGGTATCCGGGGGGCTTTCGATCGCGGGCGGTTGCGGCGAGGACAACTCAGGAAGCTCGACTTTAACGGATTCGGTGAAGAGGCTTCGGTCGTATACGAAGATCTCGTTCTGCCGGGAATTGAAGATCAGTATACATACTTATAGATTGGGATCAAAAGATATGAAACGCACCTCCGTGGCGAGGGTTTGGATTTTGACATTCTTCCCCCGAGCCGTCATCAAGATCTGCCGCTGAGATGGGATGGAGGTGTTGCGGGTGATCCATGATCGGAGTGCCTCCGGCCTGTTGGACGGGAGAAAGCATCATGTCAGTCTAGAATCCACATTCGGGGCCGACCGCAGACCGCAACGGGAAGCGGAACACAAGGGGACAGTAGAAAGTGATCAAGGCGGAGAGAAAATGGATGTGATTCGATGAACTGGTATAATATGTACGTACGAGGCGAAGGAAACTGGATCGGCCAGTAGATGCTCACCGGAGTGAGCGATGTAGATGTGCAAAGACATCCAGGACCCTCCTCACCAGCCGGGCGATGCGGCTCCCGAAATGTAGGACAAAGAATGTAGGGGGGAGGGAGAAGGAAGAGAGGAGGAAAGAGAATCGGAATGAAAGGACGATGGAAGAACCATTCTAATCCTTGAAGATAGATAGAGGGTAGTAATGGGTCGGAAGTAGAGGAAGTAGAAGTGATGTTCGTCGTGAATGGAGAGCTAGGCTGGATGGAGAGTGTGACACCATTGGACAAGCCGACCTAACCAAATTCCCCGGTTTGATTCTCCACCGCCCGCTTCATGATGCTCAGTGATTGGCGTCCTCAATATCATCCCAACATCTTCCCCCCGTCTTCTCTTATCACACGATGCTTTCGCTGGTTTTGCCACGAGGTCGTCTGCTATGGCTTCTAAGAATCATGCCCTCCCTCACCTGAATTCTAGTGAACTCTCTCTGTTGGACTTAGCGGCCGAGGATCCTCGTGATGTGGTAGCTCTATCGGAGAAAGAGGAGCTGATCCTCCAACTCCACCATCAGATCCAGGAACAGGAGTTAGAGAAAGCCCTATTACAGCAAGGTAAGTTGATACGTGTTTGCCCTTCTGATACTTTTATTCTCGTTGCTATCTCCATGTCAATATATGGTCTGTTCTTTCTAACACAATGTAGATCTCGATCTGCTGTCCGGAGACGATGCCGAAGAGCAGTTGGCCATCGCCGAACGCGAGCTGCTTGAGGCCCGGGCCACCTACACGGTCAGGAGGAAAGCAATCGGAACCGTTCTTATGACCGATCCGACACTCAAAGCCGTGCATATGAAAGCGACAACTCCTGCTGAACGGTATTTTCCCCCCTTTCTTCTCTTTTCCCTTTCTATGAATATCCTTTTCTAGGGACACGCCCAAGGGCTAATTCAGTATCCAGATCCCTACTTCCCCTGCTCAATCGACGTGACATGCTCTCTCTGGCCCACGAGAACTTGAACAGTGCGCATAGCGCAATAGTCAGGAGCCTGTCAACGGCGGAAGTTGAAAACCGGCAACTTCACAAGAAGAACCGGGAACTCGTCCAGGAGCTCTTGGAAATCACCAAAGACGACGATTCCTGGATGGAAAGGCTCGAAGACGACGATCTAAAGACACAGCTAGAGCAGCAAAAGTCCGACTACAAGAAGAGCAAAGCCAAATGGGACACAGTCAAAAACGTCGTGAGCGCAGTCGTTGTCGGTAGCGGGGTAGACTGGGCTGCGGACGATGCCCTGGCGGCTCTTGTTCTGGACGAGTCGGACGATTGATAGATTGTTTTTTTCTTTTTCTTTTTCTATCGTTACCTTGTTTTCTCACTTAGTGATGATCCGGGACTTGGACCGGGGTGCTTAGATGGCGTTGAGTCGGGATACCCTTGGACTAGACTTTCCTTCTCCAATCGAAATCAAGATCAGGATTTTTCTATTTTTGGTCTTACGGACGAGCGATCTCACCAGATCACTCTCTTATCTCTTCAAGAGTCTCACAGAGTAATGAGATGTGATCCCCCTCCGTGACAGCATCTACAAGAAGGTGATGATTATATAACGGGCGCCGATCCACGTGACATCATAGTCTCATAACGCGACGCCTTCGTCATAATCAACTGATTAATGGTGGATGCGGCCCCCGGTAACCAGTCAACCCAGTCAACTATGGGACGATCTCATTCAGCGTACAGTATGGAAATGGCTGGAACAAAAAAAGCCTCGGGCACCTTGGCTCATTTACCTAATCAGCAAGAGAGGGGCCATGTTTGATTTGAGGGTAGAAAAAGCTTAAATCAAAATAGTTAACCTCAGAATAGATCAACCACATAAAGCAACAAACTGAGGGAGACAGAAAAGGGCGAAGGATACAGAGTAATGAGAATGACAACAATAATACGAAGTACAGATAATAATAATCAAAGTAATAATACCGCATAGTAATGATAATAAGAATAATAATGGAGACCAAAAGAAACCGGCGTTTCCGCTCGCGGACCCAGGTCGCAGAAACAAAATGACCTGACCCTGACGCCCGCCCCCTCACCACAACAACGCGCCTGTTTTCATTACAATACCCAGTTTGCCCCCCAGTAATACCCATCTAGCAGCCTTTCTCCTCATACCGTGCCAGTATTTTGCCGGTAACTTTGACAGGCACTTCGTTTGCAGTGGAATCACGGAAGGCACTGTGGCAGTATCAAGTGTACACTGTATTCTTATCATTACAGCGTCCGAGCGTGGGCGCTGTGACTCGGGTCAGTTTACGCTTTGTGATCTATACAAAAATGAGAGAGAGGAGGCTGTGACGATTGTGAGCTGAGTCGTTTCCATCTGTGTAATTTTTGATTTCTTTCTTTCTGGTTCTTACTAGCAGGAACAGTAGGTTTTAAAAGGAAGATTAATTGAGTTATTCCGACGTAGGCATATTCAATCAATTGGCATGTTCAATGACAGACAAAGAGCTCTCTCCATAACACTCCTCCATCAAAACCACAGCTTGATAACCCAACCAGACAGACAAAACGTCCATCCTCGCTGTTAACCGGTATTATTGAAGCACTACTGCAAGTATCATCATAACTACAAGGGTTCAACCGATATCCAATAAGAGATACAGAGTACATGGGACTATTAACAATCAAATTCATTAGATAGTTTGATTTACTGACCGCGGCTGATCGTCGCCAGTCTATAGCAACAGGGTAAGCAGTGTATCACCTGGTTTGCATAGAGACAGAGCCACCGAGCGCAATACCTCCCTATCTAAGCTTCATCGTGCCACGCACAATTTCCCGACGAATCGAGACCACGGCAGCCTTCTGCATGGTTCCAAGAGGGGGAGGCCCTTGTCAGAGGGTAAATTGACTACCAGGGCAGAGCACATGGAAGAACCGGGTACTCCGTACATAGCTAGTATTGTAGATGGACGTGTAGGTAGACAAGGGCGCGCGGGGATGGATGGCGTGAGGAGATCAGGAACCACTAAGTGTAGACCCCAGTCATACGGAAGTGTACAGAGTAAGATGTAAGTTGATCAGTGAGTGGTTATCATTAGACCTGAGGAAAGGAGTGGACGTCTGGGCGATGAGTGATTCGAGAGTGGAATCTCGATCTGCCCAGTAAGAAGAACGACATGCGCCGAGGTACGTCGACATTGAGTGTTAATGGGTGTGCCTGGAAGTACCTTCCCTGGCCTACCCATCTCTACCCCTACTCCGTACACCGGACGCGCAGGAGCAGCTGAAACCAGCTTCTTGGTGTATTGGTATTGATCTTACGTAGATACTACTGGAAGGAATCAAGAATACGAGTACATCATCAAGGTGTAGAAAAAAAAACCCCCCCCAGAATAATATAATGAGCGACAACCAGATGATAATAAGAAGTTTACGTTCAAGAATGGGTGTTATACCTTATGGATGTGGTGTGCCAGTGGAAGGCGGCGCTTCCCACTGCTGCGTACCATGGCTGGTAGCTGGACGACTTGCGGAGTAGCACGGAGCTTTCACTAGGACTGGACCTCCCACGTAGTACTCTTATACGTACGACGCCCGTATCTGGGCTCTGGGTATGGTACTACCTTACCACGATCATCCGAGCATACCTCCATGGTCCATACGCTATTCTCAGGTATTTTACCGAACATAGCCCTGATACTATCTCCACTGGGACGGGGAAGTCATAGAGTGGCGCGAGGGAAAAAAATAAAATGGATAATAAGGGTGTTTGGGTCCGGTATCATACAGAACCATACCATGATGGATGATCCACCAGAGCTGCATCAGCGCGATTAATTGAGCAGCAAATTGGACAGCTCCTGCGACGAGCTGATTGCACTGTACAAATCTCAATATTATGGTAACAACAAAGGCTGATATCCCGTATGTCAGATTATTTGATATTTTCAATCATCTAGAGAAAAAATAGATAAATCAGAAGAAAGTATATAAGAAAATCAATCAAATGCTGCGATCAAACCAGAATGCCTTGCTGATTTGGAAGGGGACTGGAAAATTACCGAACCGGTATGATACAATACGAGACCATACCCGAGCAGGGCGCCTCAACCAGTCGCAACGGGCACAGCTCTCAGCTTAGTCGCTTTCCCTTGCTGTGGTGCCCACTTGGTGTGAGAGTGTGGTTGTGAGGGAGGGAAAGAGGAGAAGAGTGTGTGAGTGGGTGTGTGGGTGGGAGAGGCAGGCAGAGGTGTAGGTAATGGCCCGCCCTCCCGTCTCTCCCTCTCTCTCTTTACTACTACTACTCTCCCCCCTCTCTCCTTCACTCTCTCTCTCTATTCTCTCTACCATCTTCCCATACAATTTCCTCCCATACAAAAAAGTACTCGATAACCATCTCGGTGAGTTCCCTATAAACATTCCACACTTTACCATTGCTTCAACACCACCCACCCAATTCTTTATTTCTCTCATCGCAACTCTTGTTCCCTGTTTAAACAGCCTTTGCGATTTGTCTTTCGCCTTCATTTTTGTATCCTGACCGCGCGACCTCACTGTCGCGCATCTTGCGCCCGCCACCCAGATCTATATACTTCTGATCCAGCAAACCGGCCCCAACTGACAGATTGAACTGGACAGGCCAATTCTGCCGAGCTCAAATCCTGAATTTTATAACTCTTTATCTCGAGTTCGCACTCTCCAGTAAGTCTCTTATTGCGCGCGTTCGATTTCTCGTGTCATGGATCGACCGTTCGCGCTCTGTTTGGGGGCGCGCGCACGGCGTTCCCACCCACCACCATTCACCCAACAGAGCGCACACGATCGCATCAACGGTCCTCAGTGTCTCTGCCTTTTATTCTTCCTATCCTGACCTCTCCTTGTCTTTTACATCTTTCTCTTTCCCTTTCCCCTTCTGCTCTCGCGTCGTCGCCAGGCCTAAAACACAGTACTGAGTCCATTGTTCTAACGCGATCCCTCAACAGTCCAACATGCCTAAGGAAAAGACCACCCGCAAGACCACCAAGGTCACCCGCAAGAAGAAGGGTATGTGTCCTCGATCCCCAATGGGACGAGATGAACATGACTGACTGAGCTCCAGACCCCAACGCCCCCAAGCGTGGTCTGTCTGCCTACATGTTCTTTGCCAACGACAACCGTGAGAAGGTCCGCGAGGAGAACCCCGGCATCACCTTCGGTAAGAGCGATGACCCCAATGCAGTCCACGGCGCAGCGCTGACCCTCCCCCAGGCCAAGTCGGCAAGATGCTCGGCGACAAGTGGAAGAACTTGAGTGAAACCCAGCGTAAGCCTTACGATGAGAAGGCCGCCGCCGACAAGAAGCGTTACGAGGAAGAGAAGAAGATCTACCAGGTATGCTCCCAGCCCCAATTCAGTAGGGAGTGTCCATGCTAATCGGTCTGTGTTCCCAGGCCCAGGGTGAGGAAGAGGAGGAGTCGTCCTAATCGAGTCGTTTCCCCCTCCTCTTTTTTTCGGTCTTGTGGTAACGGGACCGCCTGGCGTTCTTATCGTGTCTTTGTTCTCTCTCATATGTCTCTATGTATTCGTCGCTTCTGATAATTCCTATTCATTTGGTACGGGATGACGGGTGGTTTCTCATTTGTGTTTTTTCATGAAGGATCAATTGTCCCATGGGTATGGTTTCTGTACGGACAAGATGGGCTTTTTAAAGAAGAATTTGACTTGAAATCGGGGTGTTGCCCGGCGCTGTTTGTTTTGCAAAATGGCGGGAGAACCTTGTTTTCAGTCACTGAATCATCGATCTGCGTAGTTATCCATGTATCCACGCGTAGTCATGTAGTTGGAGGATTTGCCTCAGCTCCAATTCAGAGATTCTTACCCTCAGACGAGGATGATGATGAATGTCTGCAGATGACTAATGACGGTTGTTTACGTGTCACGCGTCGCCGATATCCCCGATAGTGCCTGAGGCAGCATTTACTTTCCGTCTCTGCCAGGATCTCGCCATACCTCGGAGCTTGGAGACTTTGAGACCACGGGAACACGGGGAAAGAGTTTGGATCCCGCTGCCAACTGTCCGAAGATAGACACCAGCTGCAGAGACGCGGTCACGATTGGGGTGAAGGAAACGGTGGTAGGAGGAGAGGGTTGTTAGTTGGCGACCACTACTGCGTATCTACCCAAAGGAGGCGGTCAAACACTGCTCTCTGCATGAGCAGTTGTCGGACTTTTTCCCTTCTTTTCTCTTCGTTTTGTGTTTTATCTTTTAATCCGGAGGACTTGTTTTGATTTTCCATTTTCCAAATTCTATTTATCTGAAAAGTCTATTTCTGTCTAGTATGCTTAGGCCGCTATTGACCTTGAGTGAGGTGAGCGAGAGAGCTGGTTCTTGGCGGGTGGACATGCCAGCCCTAAGTGATGGACTTGGGTTCACTTGATTCTATAACTAGTACGTATATGATGACTGACGTGAGGTGGTGGGATCTGATCAGACTATATGGCCGTTGAGATGATTAGGTCAGTTCTGGCTTGACTAGCTTGAGTAGCTTGTGTCTATAGCTATATCAAGGTCTTCTATAGGTAAGTCCCTGTTTATCTACATCCTCACCATGTTTCAATTCTCTGATGGTATGTCTCCAATCTGACAATATCAGTCAGACGGAATCGAACAATTGCATTCTGGGACTACAGATAGATATGAAGGAATTGTTCCCTATATTATTCATATCAATATACCATCTCTGCTGTCCCCGCCATCAACATCCGCCGCCCATCATTGGCTTCCTCTCTCCACCGCTGCACGACCACGTCAACCACAACCCCCGAGCAATTAAAGTCCACGAGAGCCGCATTGGTTCAAGTCACACTCGGTTTCTGCTTGACTAAACCCTTGCCCCACCCGATAGCATCCTTTCTCTTGGTATTTCCTTCAGATCCTTGGTTTTTCTTCCTTTTTTTTTTGTGCCCTTTTCCCTCCTTTGATATTGAACTGTTCGGGCAGGGGTGGGGATAGTCTGGTCTGTGGAGAATATAAGACTGACGAATATTATATAAGAACAACCACAGTGAAATGGAAGAATCTACAATCAAATCACACAGTGACTACAAAGCGAACTGAGTTGTCGGCTGCCCCTCCCGATTAAGTTAAATCCATTGATTTCCACCTTTCTTTCCCTGCTCTTATTTATATAAACTCGTCGACCACCTTATCTCCGCTTCTTTTTCTCCCCAAATTCCCCCCCTCTCCCTGGTTCCCTTCCCACCCCCCACCCTCCAACCCCAATTCCACCCACCCCAGACCAAGAGAAATCATACCTACATACATGCAAGGTCCTCCGTGACCGGGTGACTATGGCCTTACGGACTTCTGCCGATAATGCAGAAGACGTGGCCGCGGGCTTTCGTCTTTTCCGTGAGCCCTTGCCCGAATATTCCGCCGAAATCACTAGTCTGATCGCCGATTTCTATACCATCAGCTCGTCCCTCAACCGCCTGGACGACCTGACCAAGAATCGCCAACACCGGCACAATGCCGCTCTCGCCCACGCCGATCTGGACCTCGTGAGCTCCAGCCTGAAATGCACCCTGGAGGACATCGTCGACTTCTTCGGCGATCTGGAAGAGCGCAAAGTTCCCAACCGCGACGTCTACAAGCGCACCTGGCTCCAGCTGTGCGCCTTCTTCCGGGCCGAATCGCAGGACTCCCTCTCCACCCGACTAGCCAAGTATCGGGCCTTTCTCAATGAATTGGAGGATTACATCAAAGGGTGCGTCTATGACCGGAGATCCGAAGAAGGCGGGTGGGACTTCCCCAGTACTGACTGTTCTAGGAAATACACCGACACGCCTCTCATGACCGGCCTCCGCAACGGCCTCAAAGCGCTCCGGATTCAGCAGAACAACCGCCTAGCTGCCGCGCACCTGAGCTCCATCTCCACCAGCACGAGGTCCACCTCCAGCATGAGCAACAGTGCCGACCCCGGAAGTCCCGTCAGCGATCGACGACCGCGCAACCGCCGGTCCTACGAGCGGGCTCGTCCCCCGATTGCATCTCCAACGACGCCGACCTCGCTCTCCTCCGCCGCCTCGTCGGACTTTCCCCCGTCGGCCCCGGAAGCCCCGGGGTCCCCGGTCACCAGCTCCACCACCAGCCAATCCGCTGATTCGAATGTCCTGAGCGATCACTGGGCCAAGCGGGTCTTCTTGGAAGAGCACTCTCGAACCCGTATCCCATATGTTGGGGAACGGTGAGTCCCCTAATATCTGCGGTGTAATGATCTAGCTAATGCGATATAGCTCGAAATGTCTGGGCGTACCCACCCCGGGGGTCAAGCGCTGGCTGCAGGACCAGGGATTCGAGGAGCTCTTTCAACTGTGAGTGACTACCAATAGCCCTAATCACTGGATGTGGCTGGCCAACTGACACACGACAGGGCTTTCAATGGCGATTCCGATCTGCGGGTATACATGTACCTCCGGGAAGACGACCACCGGACACGGATCGTATGCAAAGCGCCGCGCAACTCGCGGTCCAGTGACTATTTCTGCCTGCCGTTGAATATGCTAGAGATCGTGCGCGTCGGGTCCTGCCTGCAGCTGTGCCGACGACGGCGGGGGGGTTCGGAACTGGTGCTGTGGGCGACTTTTAAATTCAGCACTATTGAGCGTATGTCTCCGGGATGCGAATCCTAACCACCGATGTGTTGCTAACCTGAATAGAAATGGTGCTGTTCTTTTGCACCTTTCTCGCTCTCCGCTCGCAGGACTCCGGCCGGCCGGTCGAGCGCATCCGCGACTACGAACTAGATGACGAGGTCGAGATCTTCGGCGGGTGAGTCTCTTACCAGGTAACTGCGTATACAATTTATCTAACTTGTTAGACTCATCATCGACGACGACTACCTGCACGCGCTGCGTGTCTACCGCGACAATGAGTCAAACGCCATACGACTACAGGCTTCAATCCACAAGGGCGAGATGAAGCGGTGGGTTCTACATCTAGGTTGTCGTGGTTGACACAGCACAGCTGACTGTATACTAGATCACCGGTATGGACGGCGTTTATCACAGAACATGTCGTGACGCGCGGGTGGGCGCGGCGCATGGACGCTAAGAGGGTCGTGCTGCGTGAGCTGGACCGGACGATCTTTACGCTGTCGGATTACACGCCGCCGCGGACGAGGCGGGGGGAGCATATACTGAAGTTTGCGAATGCTTCTGGTGAGACATTCTCTTCTTACTCTTATACCACTCTCACTCACTCCTATTTCCACTCTTATTCTCACTTCATTCTTACTCTTACCCTTACTCTTACTCTCACTCACTCACTCTCACTCACTCTTACTCTTACTCTTACTCTTATATCCACTCTCACTCATTCTCACTCACTCCCCTCTTGACTCTGATATGACACTAACCAAACCAGATGCCCAGGAATTCATAACAATGATTGAAGATTTATAAGGAAGGATAGGATAGGATAGGAAAAGAAATGACTGATGATGTCTGAACGCCTTATGACACCTTATGATTGATGTGATGATGATTATGACGATGACATGTACTTAATGCTGATACACTTACTGATACTAACTTTGACTGAAATAAGTGATGCTGATACCACTGATGATGCTAAAAGTGATACTAAAGATGGTACCAAAGACGATACTAAAGATGATACTAAAGATGATACTAAATGATGATTTTAGATGATGGTACTAAAAGCTGATACTAAGTTTAGCCATCTTATTCCTGAGCTTTACATGGACGATGATACAAATTGCTGATGCTGATGATGATATAACTAGCCACAATAATCAAATGGGTATCTCACATTATACAAACCAAATCAAATCAACCAAATCAACCCGAAGAAAGAAGAAAGAAACTAAGACAACCCCTCCAAAAACACCTCCGCCCTCCTCCTCCCCCTCAACTCCCCAACAACCCTCCTCCTCTCCTCCCTCTTCACCCCCCTCCTCTCCCTCTTCACCCTCCTCTCCTCCCTCCCCCTCACCGTCTCCTCCCTCCCCCTCAAAAGCTCCTCCATCTGCCCTCTCCTAACCGCCTCATCCCTCGAAAACGCATAGAACCCCGTCCCCCGCGCGCGCACCTCCGCCGCAGCATCGTAGTGCGTCTCCTCCGGCGGCGTCGCAGACCGGTCCCGTCTGGCCGCGAGACGCGCCATCTGCGACGCCGTCGGGGCGTCCGGGTCGAACGCCTGCGTCTGGATCGTGCTGCCGTGGATGAGGTTTGCCGGTTGCGTGGGTTTCCAGCGTTCGCTGGGTGGTGGACGAGACTTGTTGTTGGACGTGGAGGCGATGGTGGCTGCTGCGCGGGCGGCTTGCTTGCGGGTTCCGTGCCGCGTGCGGCCGAGTTCATCTTCGTAGGAGATAACGCTTGCGTTGTCGTCTTCTTCTTCCTCTTCATCATCTTCACCATCATTATCTTCTTCAGAAGAACTTCCAGAGGAAGAACCCTTTGTCTCAGCCCACTTGGCATCAAAATCAACCAACCCCTCCCTCTCCTTCCTTCTCAGCCTCCTCAAAAGCCTCCTCCTCTTCTTCTCCTCCTCGTTACCACCCTCCCCCTCCCCTTCAGAAGAATCCTCATCATCAGAATAAACAAGATGCCCCCCCTCCCTCAAAATCTCATACAACCCCTCCTTCTCCCGCAACCTCCGCTTCGAGCGCTCAAGAGTCGCCTCATCAACGAGCCCGCTATCAGTAGAATGGACCTGCTCGAGTGCACTTCTCTTCCTGCCTTGCTCGTTACCGCCCCGTTCGTCTGCCGCTGCGCGCTGCGCGGTGCCCCTGTTGGGGCGCGCGAAGATATCATCTTTGCTATTGGTGGTGTTGGTTGATCGCGGGCGGGGTCGGGCGGGTGTGTGCTGTTGTTGTTGAGAGGTGGAGGGGGAGGCGATTAGGGAGCTGAGCTTTGTGGTGAAGGCGAGTGTTGAGGAGGAGGGTGTGTTCTTGTTCTTGTTGGAGTCTTTGGTGGCGGGGCGGGGGAGGCCGTAGAGGTTTTCGGGGGGCATTCTCCTTCTCTTCTTGTTTCTGTACTTCGTTGTCGTTGGTTTGTGGTATGTTGGATGTTTTTTAGTTTTTGTCTGCTTGACTCGTTGGTCGATTGTCGTTGATGTTGGTTATACTCTTAAGAAGATGAAGGTAAGTGGATAATGTGAGTTGATCACTGATATGAATTACTAACACCTTACTAATCACATACAGAACCTATCCAGAATCTAGATCTAGATCTATACCTATACAAAACGCCCAGCTAATGAACCGTCGCACTTAACGCTCCAAACACATATACATCGTACCAGCATTGACACCGATTCGAAAAAAAGAATGATTGAGAAAAAAAAAGGATGAGTAATTATAATCCCCGCCTATACTGCTCGTATGACGTCCCCGGTTCGTCCTGTCCAACAGGTCCATATCCACCCGTTCGCCACCGCGCCAACGGCGCCAACGGGGCCGGTTCGGCCAGCGGAGGTCCCTGTGTCTGGCTGAGTAGGTGGGTCTCGCTTTCGTCTTCAGAGGCGTACAGTCCCCGTCCGACGATTGGCCCGCTGTCGCCGCGGGAGAGGGATGGTCGGAGGGCCGGGTGGATGTGTTCGAAGCCCGGTGCGTCGCTGGGCTCGTATGGCTTGAGGCCGGAAATAGATGGGAGGGATGGGGCTGGAGAGGATGCCCGTGAGGAGGTCGGTGACCAGGCGGAGCGCGGCGTGTGTGACCGCTCAGTCATTAGGTCGTCCGGCCGGCCGTAGATGCCGCCGCCGAACTCGTCGCGGAAGTCTGGTCGGTCTTTGAAGTAGGCAAAGTCGAGGTGGTTCTCGGGGACGACTTCGAAGGGCGCCGAGGGGCCGGTCGGTGGTGGTGCGGTGCCCGCGGCGAACTTCGTCTTGCCTGGCTGGTCGGCTGTCATGGGGTCCAGCGCGATGTCTGAATAGTCGCCGGCGGATCCGTCGAAAGAAGCATGTAGACGTCCCCGGTAGAGACGTTTGAGGGCGTCGGCGGCCCGCGCGTGCACCATGGGCGTGGGCAGCGGCCGATAGAGCGCTGGGTGGCCGAACCGCGAGCTGAGGCGGTCTGCAGCCTTTTTGCTGGAGCTGGACGGTGCCAGGGCCTCGGCGTCGGAGAGGTTGTTGCGGTTGTAGTAGCGGATGTCGGTGTCAAAAGTCCGCATGCAGTAGACCTTGAACCCGATCAGGAGGAAAGGAAGCGGAATGACGCAGTAGACCATGGTCCAGGTGCCCTTGACCTTGACGACCAGGGCGATAATGACGTTGGCAAAGGCCGTAGCGAAAACCATGCGGTTGAAGATGGCGCGCCAGAACAGGCCGCCCGATTCGTTCTTCGTCACGAACACGTACAGCAGCATGTACTTCTTCATCATCACATCGAGGCCGAAGTACAGCGCCGTGACAGGCAGAACGATGGGCTGCAGCGTCGCGAAGCAGAGCGCCACCGTCGCGTAGTACAGGAAGTAATTGTAGTAGCTGGCGTACTCAAAGGGCGTCGGCGCCGTCCACTCGATGGCCTGTCGCGGCGTCGGTGCGAGGAATGTCTTGGAGAACCAGACCCAAAACAGGCTGACCAGCTGCACGAGGTCGACGGTGGCGCCGAGGTTGCGCTGCAGCAGGTACGTCACCCAGAAGGGGGAGACCTGGCACAGCGCACTCATGACCTTGCCGTAGAACTCGCCGTCCTGGATCGCCTGCCAAGCGTTCTCGTCGTGGTTCTTGGCGTCGATGACAGCGGCGACAAACGTCCAGGCGGCGGAGAAGAGGGAGAAGACGATCAGGTTGTTGAAGACGAAGAAGGAGTAAAGGTGGTTGAGGACGTGGCGCTCGCGCGAGGTCTTGGTCACGTCGCCCGCCTGGATCGATAAGCGGCGGAAGATAATGGGGAGGATCATGTAGAAGAGCGAGGTGACGGCGGGGGACAGGATACCCTGCACGGCGGCCCAAACGTAGGGGCTGCCGTTAAGCGACGTCTGGAACGCGGGCCAGACCAGTCCCAGGTTGGACAGGTTGGACAGGAAAATGGCGATCAGCGCGTTGGGGGCGATCCACAGCACCGTCAGGATGGAAACCCAGATCACGTTGACGAACCGCTTCCACCGGCGGCCCTGTTTCGACAGTGGCAGGTTCTCCCAGATCAGATCGCTGGGCCGTGGGGCCAGCTGAATCGTGGTGCCCTGCGGGTGCTTCTTGCGCGCCGTGTAGGCCACGGCGTGGGCGTGCTCGATCATGTCCCAGCTGACGAAGCCGAACGACAGGGCGTTCCGCTTGTCGACCGAGGCCCGCACGTGGCGGATGTTCTCCTCCAGGCGCTGGATGCGGTCCGTCAGGTAGTCGATGGCGTCAACCTTGCCCCCGTCCTGCTCTAGCTGCCGTTCTTTGCGCGGTATCCGCATCGTGGGCCGGGGCGGCAGCCGGTCCGGATTCTTGAGATACTTGGCGAGGACCGATTCCAGCTTGCGCACCGTCTCCTCGTGATCCTTGATCATGACCGGGAGCCCTTTGACGTTGCGGCCGATGGACGCGCGGGGCAGGGCCGCGGTGGGATTCACCTGGTCGGTCAGGCGCAGGACGCCTTCGTCGGAGCGAGCAATCTGGGGGATATCGGTGATCTAGTCGGTTAGCTGAAGTCGCATGGACGGTAGACCCCCGGGAAAATAAAAGCACACATACCATCAAGGTTCGCGCGTGCAAACTGCGCTGGTAGTCAGAGCTCTGAAAGTACCGTCTCCGCAAGGCGGCAACGGCCTTGTAATTGCGCCACAGGAAGAAAACAACAATGATGTCAAAACACCAGGCGCAGACGACCTGGCTCCACGCGGCCTCGGTCTTAATGTAGAGAGGGGTCATGGTCGCAAAGGCGGATAGGGTATCCCTGGAGGACATGTTGCTCTGGGTGAGGTTCAACGGGATCATGACGCCGCAGCCGATGATGCTCAGACAGATGAAGATGTTGCGACACATCTTGGTGAAGCGCAGGAAGACAACGGCGTCGAGGCCGATGCACTCGACGAGCTCGGGCTCTTTGGTGCGCAGGACGGGCTTGAGCCAGGCGAACATGCCCTTCCCCACCGGGGGCGGCGCGTGTCTGCGATCGGCATGTTTGACCTTGGGAGCGTAGACAACGGAATGACGCGGGCGAAAGAGGGAGAAGAGCAAGGCGAGGATGATGGCGAAGCCAGCGGAGGTGGCCAGAGAGGCCCAGACGGCATTGACTTGGAACTATGTAGTCGGGAGGGTTAGACGGGGAGAGATTAGGTATGGGTATGGGAGATGGGATGGCAGTACCGCAGATTTAAAGGGATCCTGGATGAGTTTGAGGAACTGGTCTGTGGAGGATGGACCACTGTCACTCCGGGGGAGAATTGTCCGGTCCATCACGGGGGAGGGGATGTCTGCATGGAGGAACTCTAGGAGGAAAGAGTTCCGACAGGAGGTATGATCGAGAGTACTCCGTAAAGGAAGGGAAAAGAACAGGAAAAGTGCAGTCAAAGAACAGAAGAACCGGGAGAAAGAAAGACAGAAACAGAAAGACCGACTACAGAAGAAAGAAAGAAAGCAAGAAATGTTGGTGGAGAGAGCAGAACAAGTGGAGCCCAGATCGGTCAGTCTGGAACATGCACGAGGATATCCCAGGTTAATTTGATTTCCTGAGTGGGGGAGACTCCATCACATCCAACCGTATACTCCAATAGACGATGTACCTGGTGACCGGACCTGGACCACCACGCTGGCCATAACGGTCATGACCCGGAGAAATGACCCTGACGGACGTGACCCCGAGAGGAGGCCCCCCGTCCGTTATGGAGGGTGGTGGAAGAGTAAAGCCAGCAGCAACATCCTGGGGCGACAGAAAACAAATCTATTTTGGGTAGTGCCAATCAGGTACCGGGTGGAGGCATGAATCTGGAACATGCTAACTTGGTTTGGATGGAGACTGGTTTGTTCTGAGACCGAGTGGGGCGGAATGGATTGTTGTCTGTGGTTCAAGAAGAAAAGAAAAAAGAAAAAGAAAAAGAAGAACCGACGGAGATCATCCATCAATCAGATCACCTGATTTGCCTTGTGTCTTTTTATCCGTATTAAGTATATCTGAGTACTCAGTTAGGGATATTCTCAGATAGGGCTTAGACTATGATTGACTAGTCAAACGTTGATAAATATAGAATTAGACTAGACAGTCGATAGTGTATACCACTCGGAATCATTCCATATCCAATTCAACCAAAACAACAAAAGAATATCAATAAAATAGCCTCTACTGGGGGTCGAACCCAGAGCCTCTTGATAGCAACTTCTTTTACCCTATGGATGGCATTGTAGAAGTCAAGCGCGCTACCGATTGCGCCATAGAGGCTGGAATGGAACTCGATTTTGAGTCGGGTTGTTTATGTCGTGACTTCACTGCTAGTATCTGTACTCTTACTCTACTTGAAGAATGTTCACCTTGTAGAAAGGGTTGTAATTCATGACCTGTTCAAGCCTACAGATCTATAACAGTACGTCTGCCACAGGAACTGGAGATTAAACCACACTAGATGGTTGACCTGGACTAACCGGATCCAGTTACACCTACGCTCCATTACTTAAAAGTTCAATATCAAACAGCTCTACTCTAGACATTTTTTTTTTAATAAAATGTGCAATTATTTGCAATTTTGTATGTACTGGTATCGGATCTCATCACACGTTGCCCACTATCCCATCACATTACCAATGCCCTCAAAGACATAAAACACGAGAAACTAAGAAGAGAGGAAAGGAAAAAAAAAACTGTTTACAGCTGGCCAGCAGTGTTGAAGTCCTCCAGGGCCTCCTGCACACGCTTGCTCATGCTCTTCTCACCCTCACGCACCCACACGCGGGGGTCGAAGTACTTCTTGTTGGGCTTGTCGGCGCCATCGGGGTTACCGACGGGGGTCAGCAGGTAGTCCTTCTTGTTGAGGACGTAGTCGCGGACGCCGGCCATGTAGGCGTACTGCATGTCGGTGTCGACGTTGACCTTGACGACACCGTAGCCGATGGCCTCCTTGTACTCGTTCTTGGAGGAGCCCGAGCCGCCGTGGAAGACGAAGAAAACGGGCTTGTCGCTCTTGGCGCCCAGCTTCTCCTGCACGTACTTCTGGTGCTTCTGCAGCAGCTCCGGGTGCAGGCGGACGTTGCCGGGCTTGTAGACACCGTGCACGTTGCCGAATCCAGCGGCAATCGAGAAGTAGGGGCTGATGGGGGCCAGGGCGTTGTGGATGGCCAGGATGTCCTCGGGCTGGGTGTACAGCGAGTTGTTGTCGACATCCTCGTTGTTGACGCCGTCCTCCTCACCACCGGTGATACCAATCTCCTGTTCATATATTAGCATCTTCTTCCTCTTTTCCACTTGCTGAGGTGTGGACATACCATCTCGAGCCACTGCTTCATGGGGGCAGCACGCTTCAGATAGGCGGCGGTGGTCTGGATGTTGTAGTCGACGGGCTCCTCGGACAGATCGATCATGTGGCTGGAGTAGAGGGGCTCGCCGTGGAGCTTGAAGTAGGCCTCATCGGCGTCGAGCAGACCGTCCAACCAGGGCAGCAGCTTCTTGGCGCAGTGGTCGGTGTGCAGGACGACGGGGATGCCGTAGGTGGGGGCGATGCTGCGGATGTAGTGGGCGGCGGCGATACCACCGGCAATGGACGCAGCCTGGTCCTTGTTGTCGACACCCTTACCGGCGAAGTAGGCGGCACCACCCTGGGAGATCTGCAGGATGACGGGGCACTTCTGGTCGCGGGCAGCCTCGAGGGAGGCGACCACGGTCGACGAGGAGGTCACGTTCTAATCCGTTAGACTCTTTCTTTCTTCTTTGCTTTCCTTCTCTTCGTTCTTCGAAGGAAGATAAGGGATCGTGACTTACGATAGCCGGGACGGCAAAGTTCTTCTCCTGGGCGTACTGGAAGAGACGGAGAACGTCATCACCGACGATGACGCCGGACTTGCGGGAGAGCTGTTCCAAGAGACCCATTGTGAATTGAATGAAGCGGGAGAGTGTAGAAAGTAGAAGTGTGCGTGTAGTGGATAGACGAGTGACGGTGGAGTTGAAGTAAGAGAAGAGAAACAGAATTGGGAGACGAGCGGAGGGGGACAGAAGTATTAATAGGGAGAGGGAGAGAGGGGCGTTTACCGGACAACGAAACCAGCAGAAACCGCAGAAAAGAAAAATGAGGGGCAAAGGACTTTGGAGGACCCAGGCCAGCTACGACGACCCAAGACCAGTTACTACCTAGGTAAGAGAGGGGCTTGACCGGGTATGGTGGGGACGCATGCGATCAGTATGATTTCACAGTCCTTCTCTGTTGAGGGAGAGAAACTCATGAACAGGATGGAATTGGGATGGAATTGCACACTGGAACTATTCTCATCAAGCTATCAATTCCCCACTACCCTCCCACATCTTCCAGAATCGACACGATTGATCGGGATCATGAAGATAGAGAAATTGAAATGACGCGGATGAGGGGCCTCAGGCCAGCCCGCCATCCCGGAAACCCCCGCGTCATCACATGACATCATCACTCCGAATCCCCCGTTTCCCTCCGTTGAAGTCATCCTTCTTCATCCTCCATCAATCCTGATATTGGACAGGAAGAAGACTAGACTGGAGACATGCTCGATCCGTGGTTGCTCTTCTCCATTTGACCTCATTTGTTGCCCTTTTTTTTTTCTTCAAACCGGATGTTGTACAGAGTATATCCTCACGGAATACTGTCCTCCTAAGCTCCTTTACCGAAGTCCCTTTCCGTTTGACTTTTCCTGCTCTCTTCTCTCTTTTCTCCCACCGGTGTATGCTTAGCTTTAGCTAAATACCTCACCGAGCAGAATGGCCATCTAGCACCCATGATTGAGATCAATACCATAGTATACAACCACAGTAACAGATGGAATGTCATTGAACGACATAGAACCCGAGGGAAAATCCTCCGAGTTCCCTGTTTAATTTCCAGCAGATCCGAATAGAGCGAAGCAGCTTTACTTGATACGGCCGTGACCCCACTGTGTATATGCCCACGTGACGCCCCTACACCAATACAACTATTGCTATGACTATTGCAATACTATTGTCTCTGCAACGGCTACTAAGGGGAAGAGACCTGTGCGCGACTACTTATGCATCTCCCCCCTCTTGTCCAATCCCAGACGGCACTCTTTTCGCTTGGCCTGGTAATGGAGGGCAAGTTCGCCACTCCTTCCGGATTGAAACTTCTCCCTACTTACGGAGTACTCTGTATGTGCCGATGCTGGCCGATGGTCGGTGCGGTGGGTGGAAAGGAAACCATTGTATTTCAAAAACAGGGTTATGCAGGTGGAATCCTGTAGTGAAGGGTGATGGGGATAGTAGAAATCAGATGGATATTGCTCACAACAATGCTTAGACTACTGTTACATATGGTACACCCATTATCCCATATCGATATCCATCCATCACTGCAACATGTTGATATTGCCGCCTATTAAATCCTCCCTAATATTCAATTCAAATCAAGCACCGTTGGTCTGCGCCCCGTTGACGACCGGATGGCCATGCTCCCCAGCTAACATGCCGAACTGGCCGCCCGTCGCCGCAAAGAGGATCTTCTTCCCCGTGATGTGCTTGTTCTGCAGCAGGGTCGGCCGCTCGACGTCCTCGTTGCCGTCCCGGTGCGGCTGGCCCGCCTGGTAGTTCGTGTTGAAGCCCCAGCTGTAGGCGAGCCCGGCCTTGGTGATGGCGAACGAGTGGTCCGGTCCAGACGCCACGGACACGATCTCCCCGTCGATGCCCGGCAGCAGCGTGGGCGTCTTGAGGATGCGGGGCCGGCCCAGGTCGTCCTGCACGACGTCCTCCTCTGCCATCGTCGCCGGGTCCAGCCCCAGCGCCTTGTTGTCGATACGGCCCCAGATCAGACACTTGCCCTGCTCCGTCACCACCAGGCTGTGGTCCTTGCCGCCCTCGACGGCCTTCACTGCGCCGGCGGCGTGCTTGCGCAGCGGCTTCACCTCCGTCGGGTACTGCACCACCGCGTCGCTCTCGCCGGCCCGTGCGGCAATGCCCGTCTGTCCGAAGTTGTTCGACCCCCATCCGTAGACGGCCCCGTTCTGGCGCACCGCGAACGAGTGGTACGATCCGGCGCCGATGTCCACGATCTTGGTCGGCAGCGCGCACAGACCGGGCATCAGGGGGTTGGCGCTCGTCACGCGACCGAGCAGTCGGCGGCCCAGCTGGAACTGCTCCTCGCAGCCCCAGGTGTAGACGAGCCCGCTCGCCGTCAGGGCAAGCATGTGTTGGGCGCCCGCGGCGAGTTTGATCACGTTCTCGACGCCCGGGACGAGGGCCGGCTTCTCCACGATCTTCTTGTCGGCCTCGAAGAAGCCGATCTTGCCACTGTTGCCCTGTTATACTGTCAGTAATCACTCTAGGAGAAAAAAGAACATCGCGACCTAAAAAGAAAGAGAGAGCGTACTCGGAAAGTCCCCCAACCGTACACCAAACCCTCTTGCGTCAGAGCAAACGTCGCGCTATCCGTCGCCTCGAGCTGGGTAAACACCGTCCCCTCGGGGAACAGCGACGGGTCGACCTGCCCAGGGGTAGCCTCCTTCAGATTTTGCGTGACCTCATCCTCATCCTCGCTCTCGTCCTCGCGCGCCTCCACCGACTTCTTGTCCTCCTTGGTGTCTCGCGCCAGCGTGCCCTCGTCGTTGACGCCCCAGGTCATTATGCGGTTGTCATGCGTCAGCGCCGCGGAGTGCACACCACCCGAGACAATGTGCACCAGACCGAGACCATCGGCCGGCATCTTGGGGTTGAGGACGGGGCCCGTGATCTCGGCCTTCTTGGTCGCGTCCCCGAGGCCGAGTTCGCCGTAGCAGTTGGAGCCGAAAACGTAGACATCGAGGCGTTTGGTCGGGGCGTGTGTGAGAATGGGCTTTTCTTTTTCAACCACTTCTTTTTCATCAATTAGCGAAAATCACAACAATGATCAACCAACATATGTATAAGATAACAAACAACTATAAGATGGGGGGGAAAATGGAAAAAAAAAAAATCGCGTCAACAAACAAAGAAAAAAAATAAAAAACTTACCCTTCTTCTTCTTGCGCCCGCGAGTCGCACTGTCAGTCGGCTTCTCCTCCACAGGCGTCTCAGCCTTTCTCTTCCGTCCCGCCGTTGTCACTTTCTCATTTTCTTTCTCTGTAGCTTTTGAAGGGGCTGATCGGCGCGACGGTGCTTTCTCTGCGTCTGCAGCAGGCTTGCCGACGTTGCGCTTGGAAACGGTGGCTTGGCGCTTAGGGGGCATTGTGGGCGACCTTGACTGTGTTGATGGATAGAATGAGGACACAGTAGGAATTGATCAAAGTCAAGAAATCAAAGATGGAGAAAAAAAACAGAATGGGAGGGGAGTAAAAAAGGGAGAAAGAGAATGTAGAGAGAAAAGGAATAAAAAAAGAGAGAGAGAGAAAGAGAGACAGAAGATGCGGTGCTTACTTGATTGACTATTATTGATGGTCGCATTGTTTATCACCAAACGGGCCAATCGGAAGAGTTATGCGAGTTTCTTGTGCTGTTCAGTCACTCCTTCATTCATTCAGTTTTTGATTCACTTGTTCTTGATTATTCACGATTGTTTACTACTCTCTCTGGGCTTGCATAAATTCACCCCTTTATTAGGAGAATTTCAGTGAACTTAGTTGTCAGAAAGCAGAGTTCATTTCATTTCACATTGATTTGCCCGTGTCTCATGCACCTGTAGCGAGTCATCAGGCAATTCATCACACGATGTACTTCCCACATTGCCACACACTTTTTTTTCCCCCCCAATTCATATAAATATATATCTATGTCCAAGGATATATCGACTATATATAGCTAGCTACTTTTTTACTCCCCAGATCTCGGGTCACGGCTTCTCCATCTCGTAAAATAGAAGGTACACCTCTCTCTGCATACCCAGAACATCGGGCGTCTTGCACTCCTTGATTTTCTCGTCCGAGATCCGCCACCAGCGGTCGTTCGGCTTGCGGCGACGGCGCAGGCGAGACGTCGACCGGGATCCCCCCTCGCCGGAGCTGCTGGGGCGGATGCGCTCGCTCATGAAGGATGTCCGGGAGCCGGATTTGCTGCCGCGACTGCCGTCCGTGGCGGGACTCTGGGGCTGATCGCTGGTCGGGGACGGGGAGAGGTTGCGTTTGGAGGCCGTCGACTTGGAGCGTTTGCTTTGAAACGAGATGCGGGAGCTGGATGTGCTGGGTCGCGGCGATGGCGAGGACGGTGGAATGAGCTGGGGCTGGGGTCTCGGCGAGTTCTTGATAGATGGTGTTCCCGACGTGGCGGAGGAGTCCCCGGACGACGGGGATTGGGGTGTAGGGGGGGATGACGTGGAGGTCGAGATGCTCAAGGCGGGCGGCTCGGTGTCAAGGGCTCGACGTGCTTCGGGGCGAGGACTCGGCGCCCGAGAAGGATTCTCGCTGGGTGCTCGACTCTGTGCGTATGAACGGAAGACATCCGGCGTCGAGAACGGTGGGTAGAGGTTATTGCGACGGAAGGATTCGTAGTGCCCACTGTGGTGGCTTCCCTTGTGGCAGACAATCGCCAACAGTTTGAACCACTTTTGGCTCAGGATGCCCCCCAGCGGGAGCCGCTCGGGGAAGGAAACCTTCGCAGCGTTTTTGGTAGAGCTGCTGTGGTCGAAGATGGATCGGGAGAGGTGGATGGCGACGATCTTGGGGAAGACGGTGATCCGCATGTGTCGGGCGATTCGCCGCTTGGGCACCGATTCGGCTGGGGGCAGCCTCACGCCCTCGGGCACGTACTCGGGATCGGTGGAAATAGCATCCTGCAGCTGTTGGATTTCGGTCTCCAGCGTGCGCCGGTCACCCTCCGACCGACTCCTGGTCAGCTCGTGCGTCTTCACGTCCACGGCATGCTGCAGCGAACACCGGTCACACCGAAAGTCCTCGATATACTCCGTTTTTAAAAGTCCATCGAAACACGCGCTGAGGGTGGTCGAGGACTTCTGGGGCACCTGCAGAGTCAGGTTGACGAACGAGGTCTGGTTGGGTTTGTATTGATAATGGCAGAATTGACATTCAATCTGGGACTCCAGTTTGCCTTCAAACGGAAACCAGTACTCGGTGTCGATCTCGCGCAACTTGGTGTCAATGATAGCCGGGAGCCCATTCTCGGAACCGTCATCGATGCGGACCTCGACCTCGGTCGGAGTCTTCGGGGGAAGGTCGTTGTCATCGCGCGCTGGGAGAGGAGCCTGCACTCGCTGTCGTGCTTTGACACCGGCGTGATACTCGTCGCAGAGGCGCTCCGCCACGATCTGCAGGAATTCCTGCGCGTCCTGTTGGTTCCGACTGAGGCGTGTCCGAAAGGCATACTCCAACGACTGGATGAACCCGCGAGCGGAGATGGTTTTCTTGTAAATCGGGCGCTCGTTCAAGCGATCCAGCATTTCCTTCAACGCGCGGGTGATTGTCCCCCTCTGTAGCTCCAGGATCTTCTCCGGCTTCTCCCCGCGCGGGATCTCATCCACGCCGGGAAGCACGTTGTAGATTTCGGGGCCGTCCAATTCCCGCCGATGGAGCTCCCGGATGAGATAGACGCGCAGATCGCCCAGGCCGGCCAGCGCCTGGAGCACCGAGTTTATGAAGCAATCATTGGCCGGGTTCGACAAGCCCACAATGCTCTTCTTCCGATTACTGTCGGTCGAATCCTCGCCGTCCAGTGTGAAGTTGGGCCCGAAGACGTAGAATAACGCGACCGCGGCGAGAGATGCGCCGGCCGCATAGGCGGCGACCGTGGTTGGTCTTTCCTGCATCAACCTGATGTCCTGTGCGAAAAAAAGGTTCGGAGACGAGTGAGGTGGGTAGGAAGTTTCCAGGTAAACCGGCGACGGCACTATCGGAGCTCCATGGATGACTGCTTCTAACCAAGAAGCGGTGGGGCCGCGACGAAAAGCTCTAGGCGTCTAAATAAAGATGCCTTCAGATCCCCTCTTCTACCCGGCGCCAAGTTTCTGTCGGATAGAACGGAAATGCAAGAACAGAGTCAAAAGAAAAGGATCGGAAATTCAGACGAGTCACGGAAGAGGTAGATATGCGCAGAGTCGGGGTCAAGGATCTAAAACTCTCAGCAGTTCACGATGGGATAATCGTCAGCAGGTAATTTCCCCATAAACGCCCGAAGATGTGGAGAGGGATGGGGGTCTGGTAATTGGACCGTGGCCCCAGTCGACCGCAGAGAGGGGAGAGGACGAGCCAATGGCCATCTTACCAGAAGAATGGAAAATCTGTGTCCATGGATGATGTCCGTTCCGTTCGAGTTCCGAGTGATCCCTGAAGGATAAGGTAACAAAAGAGGTGACCGAGAGAGGTGGAGAGCGAAACGGAAGGGTTGGGGGAGGAATTGACCTCTCTTTTCTTTGACCGGTTCAAGGTCCGACGGGGCGTCAAGTATCCTGCGCTGAGCGCGCGTCCCAGCAATCCCAAGCCAGCCCCGAAGATCCGCTTCTTCACAGCAACCCCCCGCCCGCATCCTTCCACGCGTTCGCTGTTCCAGGTTCATTGTTCAGATCAACAGTGACAGTTCCTCAAGGCTGAGAGAAACAGCCAATGGCAAGAGTGGTATGGTTTGATGATGCCAGTGGGGGCGAACGAAAGGATTGTCAGTGATAAAGCGCGAAGATCGCTGGTTAACGTCCGAAGAGGAGATGGGTTGGATTGACGAATCAAGGGGATGACAGTAACCTCATGGGCTTTGTGTACCTACCGGAGGAGTTTGAACGAGAAACGATCCACGCAGCCAAGCCTATGATCAGGGGGACGTGGGATGAAGTGGTGCCGTTTTGGAGGTGGAAGGGTCGGTGTTTCATTATCCGTCTAGTATAGGTATGTGACTTGAGAATGTCTATTGATATTGGAATTGGTATGGGGACTCCAAACAATAATCTAGAATAAAATGATGCCTACCAAGAACATTCTAGGTGCAAGATCCAGTACCCATACCCTACATACTATCTAAGAATCAAGTCTTGTAAGGCACTTAACATACTATACCTCCAGAACTATACTCCGTACGCCCACCAACAATAATGACCAGCTTGATGAACGTTGCAACGAATCCAGTTTCCCATCAGATAACAAAAAAGGTATGTATAAGAGTCGACCTGTCAGCTTGTCTGTTCTGTTTTCTGAATATGTAGACCGGGACCAACGGAACCGTCAAGGAGCCTGTGGTCGCTTCTACTGACAGATTGTGAGGCACATAACTTCTCCAATTGTAGACCGAGGACATCTCGTGAATCCTGCCTTGTAAGGGGAAGTATACCCCATTCCTGAATCAAATGATGTACTGTGTAGGATCGGGAGATCAAAAGATATTGCATTGACCTAGGGTTTACCTTTTAGATCACGAAACTTCTTCTCACCGCCTAATGTATCTAGAACTATTCTCGCAAGCCCGTATAATAAGAATAGCGAAAGTAATCATCACCCTCACGTTCAAGTATGTCAACGCCAATTTAATGAAGAATCCAAACAATACTAGATTCAATTCCCAGATGATGTCAGAAGGTGCAAACAAGCCAAACAGCAGATGCTGTGGTTTACACCAACATGGATGTGGAACGATGTTTTCTTTTCGATGTTTTCTTTTCTCTAGTATTTTTTTGGGATTGTATGTTGGTGGGGTTTTGAGGTTGGTCGGTGGGTGGCGTCGTAAGTTTGTAAATATAGTGTGTTATGTATGGCGAGTGGATAGATTGATAAGTTGTATAGTGTTGCTGAGAAATGCACAACTGCTGAATGGAACCATATTATGTGTTGAAGCTTACATTTGCCAGGGGAAAGAGTTTGGAAAGGTCCCCGACGGGAGTACTGTCTACTTCTACCCCGCATCAACAGTGAAACACTTGATTAATGGATTCATGATATCAATTCCCTAACATTATCTCACAAGTTTGCCAACATCTCTTGTCGCAATCCTTTGTACCGTCGCCGTGAGGGTCCGCGAGAATCCTACAAAACATGCAGTCAAGTAGCCTTAGTCCGGCTGCGCGTCCGACTCCCAATCCCGTCCGCGGGGATATCCCGCTTCGCAGTCTCCTTGCTCTCCTGAGTCTTCTTGGGACGGCCCTTCTTCTTCTCGCCGTTCCCGTTCGCAGCGGGGGCGCCATCCTCGGCCGGTTTGGCGTCGGTTTTCTGTTTCTTGGTGGTGGGCTCGGACACGGCGGGGTTTTCTTGGTCGGGAGCGGCTGATGACGAGTCGTGTTCACGCTTCTCGCCTAGACTGGAGATTTTCTTGCCGTCATCCTCTGCAGAGTCGGCTTTGGAGGCTGTCCCGGGGGATGGGGATTGCCCCTCAGGTTTGGTCTCTTCCGTTGCCTTTTCAGCCTCGGCGGATGGGGTGGCTTCTGCGGCTGTGGCCTGGCTGTCGCCGTTGGTTGGCTTCGAGGTATGATCTACTGTGCGCGACCAGGCGTTAATGATCTTGGATCATCTAACCAAACGCAATCCATAATGCGAGCACTGCAGATTTGACGGGCGAACGATTGAATAACGTACCTGTGGTTGGGGCAGGGCTCGTAGCGGTCGTCGGTTCCGGAGCCATGACGGAGGACAAGAGGGGGGTTCGTATAATTTTAGAGATCAATAAATTGGGATGATATGCTCGCGAAGAGAAAGCGAAAGCGACGATGGAGAAAAAAAGTAACCGTCGTTTACCAATGCAGATACAGATGAGGTGTGGTGGTGCGGGGAGTGAGAGGAGGTCAGAGAGGAGAGCTGAGGTTGCGCGGTGACGTTTTACTAAGAATGTCGGCAACCTCCAGGATACTAGCCTGTTTCACGCGAAACTGTCAATCGCGGGTATTTCCCCTGGGAGGCATGCCAGTTGAGGACAGGGTATTGGCAGTGACCACTGGTCAAAGCCTGTGAGCTCAAGTAAGCATGCCAAGAAGAGGAGAAGAAGACCCATTAGCGTGGCGTCGGTGGAGCAGGATGCGGAGTAGATGATGTTGATGGTGTGAACAGGGGCCACCATGGCATTCTCCCGCTTTCTCGCCTGCAGATCAGGGCTGACGAATCACCCCTTTCCCGATCGGCATTAGTTGTGTTATTTTCCCAGTTCATGACGTCGACACTGTGAAAGACTTGGGGGAACGAAACTGGTCATGGTCGGAAATATAACCGACGGGTCTCGTCCCATGTAAAAATCCGCTTCCAACGGAGATGATGATGCTCTGAATCACCCACGATGCTTATGCCAAGGCTAAATCCAGGCGGGCCAGTAGATGCTCTTCTTCGGCCGTCGTATGCAAGGCGGTCTTGGACGCTTGGGCTGAAGTGGGCGCCTTCGCCGGCACGAGCCGCTGCATGGCGCGGGCGAGATCTGACGCCGTCTTGATATGATCCCGGTCCAGTAAGATGCGCAGGGCATCAAAGCCACAGCGCATAAGGTTATCTCGTTGTGCCTCGGGCCAAGACCTCAGCGCATCCGCTGGGAGCCCCACTACAAAGGCAACGAAGGGGAGCGGATCGGGTTGGGTTGGGTGGTAAAGGGACACCCTGGCAGATAGTAACGGACTGGGAGCCAACGTCGAGAGAATGGTTGCGAACTCCTCGTAGGTCGCCGGAAGAACCTGGTTGGCCTGGGAGGGAACGACCTGCATCATCAAATCATGCAACTGAGCGCCCGACGATCGTAGGACCGTGACTTCGGACTGCGCGAGCCCGTAACTCGTAGACGGATACGCTTTACATGCCCAGATATAATGCCGGAACGCCGTGTCCAATCCGCGCCCGTAATGTGTTTCCGCCGTCACCAGGTCGACCAGCAGGTGGTTGAACAATTTCTGCGCCACGCCCTCCGGGATGCGACCATTGTGTCCTCCCACATCCTGTTTCGTCATCATTTTCAGCCACAAGAAGACGGTGTCCTGGAGCCCTTCTGCAACCATAAACTTCAACAGACACGTTGTCGACCTGCGGGATCTGAACAACAACTTCCGCGCCTCCGAGTCCGACGCCAACCACCAGGCGACGACTTTGGAGCCGGCCTTGGATTCTTTCAGCGCCTTGGCAAAGCCCGTCCCGGTGTGAGAGCTCGCGAGCAACAGCTGGGACTGGAGACAGGCATATAAGTCGGCACTGGTGACAGAACCCGAGGCGACCAATTCATCAAAGACCACCATGGGTTCCTTCGCCAACCGCTGGTCTTTCAGCCGCGGGGGACCCGGTTGGCCCCGCATGACGTCCGCTTTGGAGGGGACGACTCGAAACAGAGGATTGTCCAAGATGGTGCGCAGATGGTTGTCGGTCGCATGGGCGGACGAGTCGGGATTCCCCGGGGTTGCCTGCGGCTCCCCGCCATTTGCGTCTGCACCCGCCGCGGGGGAGGACGATTGGGAGACGGGATATTCGTGGTCTAGTTGTCGACGGAAGGAGGAGGTAAGGGCGTTGAGGAGTTGCTGGGACTCTCTCGGGGTCCGGGGCAATGGGGCGTGGATTTTGGCCCACGGTTTCAGACTGAGGATGGCCGTTCCCTTCATGATGAGAGCAGGGGGTAGTAATAATCACGCGAATCGACCGAACAGCAAGGGATGAAGAATCATACTCCTCACGAGAGTCTGTTTGTGGGGAGCGGGTTGCAGTTATGGTTTACTATGTCGACCTCTGCAGCATTAGTTCGAAGTGGATCGGGAGTGTGGTGTCGTTTTGCCGTTTGAAGGATGGAGATGGGCGGTCAGGCTAGGCTGAGCCGTCTCGTATGATTGTCACGATTCTCTTGTGATGGTTTGACGCCGATGACGTGGTCCCAAAGAGATTCAAAATCAGGGTCTAATAGTTTTGTTCTATTCATGCAGGGGTAAAAGTCAAACGATCCAGCTTCCCTTTTGTCACCATTGAGAAACGAACGGGATTCCATCGTGATGACGAAAAGTCTTGTATGTAAATTACTCATGATCAGGATATCCGGGTCTCCACTGGGGGTCAGGATGGGTAAGGATAGGTACGCGGGAGGTAAGATACAGTCCGATGGGTCGTTCTCGCTAAACGGTGCGCGGGTATCGTAACATGAGGATGGGTATAGTTCCGGACTTGCCTGTCATTACTTTACCGTACCAACAATACCTGGACTCCACCCGCCAAAGTGGACCAAATTGACCACACCGTACCATACCTGACCACTTCACTCTCACTCTCTCAATTCTCTTCACCTCTTTCTCTTCAATCTCTCTCTCTCTCTCTCTCTCTCTCTCTTTTCTCTCTTCTCTCTTTCTTTCCTCCCTGTTGATACTGGTTTCCCCCATTTTCCCCCTTGAATTGAAAACTCCCTTGGACCTTGGTTGTCTGCGTTGTGGTTTTCTTTTCCTTTTCCCTTTTCAATTCCTTTTTCTTTTTGTCTTTTTCTCTTTTCCCTCCGTCGGTGTGATTGAGTCTCCTCTGTGCACCTGTCTTCATCTCCTCACTAGGAATTTGACGGCCCGTGTGAGCCTGGTATGCTGACTGTTCTGAACCTTGTGCATCTTTGGATCACTGGGAACTACCTAATCGAACTAACCTCTGCTTAGAATCCTCCTCTTAACTACTACCTCACCTCTTTTTTTTTACCCGCTTTTCTTCCACACTAAGCCGCACCTTGTTTTTCCCACCTCCCTTCAAACTCGCCTCCCTCGTCCGCTTCTCTCCTCTCCCATCCCGCTTCTCCATCTTGGAGATCACTCAATTTTTTTTTTCTTTGTCTTGTTCTTTTTCTTTTCTCTTCCTAGAACCCCCCGATATGTCTGAAGTCCAATCACGATCGTCTGCCTCCCGGGGTAGGGTATCCGCCCGGGGTGGCCGTGGTGGCTATAGCTCGAGAGGTGGTCGAGGTGGCAGCAGCAGATCGGCCAAGGCAGACACCTCAGAGGACACATTCGCATCCGAGGACGAAGGAGAACTCGGCCAGATGAAGAAGAAATATGCCAACACGCTGCCCATGCTGAAGGAGTTATTCCCGGATTGGACGGACGAGGATCTCGTCTTCGCCCTGGAGGAAGTCGACGGTGACCTCGAACAGGCAATCGATCGCATAACTGAAGGTTCGTTTCGATTTTTCAAACCCTTCCCCCCCTCCCCTCTCGTTCCCTTTCTTGTCATCGTTCGTGGAAAAGGGGCTGGGGTGACTGACTCAACCGTCTCGCTCCAGGCAATGTCTCTCAGTGGGGTGAAGTGAAGAAGAAGACGACCGAGAAGAAACAACCCAAGGCGAAGGAGGTGTCGACCGCTCCGATCGAAACAACTGCCATCTCGGCTCGGGCTGGTCGTGGTCGTGGTGGATTCGAGGGTCGTGGTCGCGCTCGCGGCGATCGTGGTCGTGGGGGCCGTGGCGGTCGGGGCGGTGTCGTCCATGCCAACGGAAGCCGCCCGGAGAAGTCCGCCGTGACGACCACCACGACTACCACGACCACCGCAGCCCCCGAGACGCCGGCGACCGCGCTCCCGGAGACGAAGACGACGGTTGAGGCCGAGCCTGAGCCCGCCGCGGCCGAACCCGCAGAGACTGGGGCCGATGCGTCGAAGGCCAGCGTGGGCCCCAAGAAGGGCTGGGCCAGCTTATTCGCCAAACCCGCTCCTCCCCCTCCCCAGAAGGCACCCGCCGCCCCTGTCCCCACCGCCGCCCCCGTTCCTCCTCCCGTCCCTGCCCCCGCTGAGAAGCCCGCTGCTCCGGAACCCGTCGTGGAGAAGAAAGAGCCGGAGAAGGCCCCCATCCCGGTCGCCGCCCCGGCTCCCGTCCCCGTGCCGGTGGAGAAGGGCCCCGAGCCCGTCATCCCCAAGCAGAGCAATGAAGCCCCCGTGGCGCCCGCTCCCGTGCCGGCTCCCAAGGATGACCTGACGCGGAACAACCTGGCCCAGATCCCCGATGTGTCGCCCCCGGCCCCCACGGCCACGGCGGCGAGCACCGTGGGCAGCCACTTCGACCAGGCCACCCAGGTCGCCAGCACCCCCTCGCGTCAGCCCGCCGGCGGCGTGCCGACCAGTGCCTTTAAGCAGACCCCCCGGGGTGCCGCGGCTCGCCGCGTGATGGAGCAGCAGGAGGCCGTGGTCATGCCCGGCAACCATGCCGTGGACCGGGCTGCGGTGCAGTTCGGCAGCATGGGCTTGAACGGCGATTCGACCGAGGTCGACATCGACGAGAACCGTGAAGACGCCGAGACGCGCGCCCAGCCGCCCCAGCACTCCCCCGTCGCCCCCCGGGCCTCCCTCCCGCCGTCCACCCAGCACCAGGCCCCGGCGGAGACCCCCGTGGTCCCGCGTCCCGCCCCGGGACTGCCCCCCGTCCCCCAGACCTCCGCGGCGGATTCCTCCTTCGACTTCGCCCGCTACACCGATGCCCAGAAGCCCTACGATCCCTTCACCCAGCCCGTGACCCAGCCCCAGCCGCAGATCCAGGAGCCCTTCGCCAACCAGGCCCCGGTCCAGCCGACCGTCACGACCAACAGTGACTTCACCCCCTTCTACTCCATGGACCAGCGTCTGCCGTACAACTACTACGGCGGCTACAGCCAGTCGCAGGACGCCTCGTTGGCCCAGCGCGCCGCCGCCGGGTTTGGCGTGTCGGGTGCCGAGGTGCAGCCGCACGTGCCCACCACCCAGCCCCCCGGCCGCTACGGTCACGTGGAGGCCCCCAACAGCGGCCACACCACCCCCAACCCCACGCTTCCGGGCGCCACCCAGACCCCGACCGCGCAGCACATGCCGGGCCAGCAGAGTGCCCACGCGGCCTACGGCTACGGGTACCCCTACTACTCGAACCCCCACTACGCCTCGTACATGAGCCAGATGACCCAGCACCAGTACGGCCGGAACCGCCCCATGTACGACGACGCGCGCCGCTACGACGACCACTACATGCCGCACAGCAACCAGTACGGCTACGGCAGCCAGTACGCCCCGTACGGCAAGGGTGGCATGTACAACCAGCCGCAAGGCTTCAGCTACGACCACTCGTCCTCGCCCGCGACGGCCGGGAGCTTCAACCAGGCGATGCCGGGCCGGGACTCGATGTACGGCGGCCGCACCGGGTCGGCCCAGCCCTCGGAGACCCAGCAGACGGCGGCGGGTAGCACGGCCTTCGGGTCGGGCATGTCGGACGTCTTCGGTCGCAGCCCGGCGGGCTTTGGCCAGAACCAGCCCATGTCGCAGCAGCCGCCGGTGACCGCGGAGGAGGCCCCGAAGAGCTTTGACACCCCCAAGGCGGCGGGACCGAGCCCCTCGCTGGCCCAGGCCAACCGTCCGGGTTCCGCGGCCAACAACGTGCCGGGCCAGCCCCAGGCGCAGACCAGCCTGCCGCCGCTGCAGGCCCAGCAGGCCCAGCAGGGCTTCGGCGGGTACCCGCAGCTGGGTCCCCAGTACGGGGCCGGACTGGGTTCCCTGGGCGCGCACCAGGGCGGCGCCGGTTCGCAGAGCCACCACCAGGCCAGCGGCTATGGGAACTACGGGGGCGCGGCCGGGTTCGCCAACTACTACGGTAACAGCGGCCGCGGCGGCTGGGCAGGCAACTATACTCATTAAAAGGGATTCAGGCGTTGAGTTTCTCTGATGATCACTATTCGTTTTGTTCCGGATGATGAAATCTGTTGATTCACTTTATTACTTTTTCTTTTTTTATTCAATGAGGATGGCCAGCCGGGATGAAAACAAAATCATTTATATCATTTTCTTTTATTCCTCTGCTCTGCGATGTTCCCCTTGGTGCTCTTGTCGTTATTCCGTCTTTCTATTTCCATCAAACTTGTTCCATGTGTAATCTCTACTCTCTATGGGGGAACTTGGTTGGTTTCGTTTTCTTTTTCTTTTTCTTTTTCTTTTTTTTTTCTTTTCTTTTCTTTTTTTTTTTTTCCCTTGGGAACATGGTCTCTCCCGGATTTGCGTTTTCACGAAGCTGTACTGAACTGAGCAAAGAAACCGAAATTTGATTTTTTTTCCTCATTTTTGCACGGCCGACGACGATTTTCATTTTTCAATGTTGCCTCTCTCTGTCGTTCTCGTCTTGTCTCGTTCATGGTCTTGCCTTGCATATCCTTTTCCGCTTCCTGTGTATTACATATTTGGGTTTCGTTGGGAACAAACTCCATGCGTTTGACTGGGTTAGGGACCGGGATGGGAAAGGAATGGAACGGAATGGACTGGGATGGGAATGGGGAAAATGCAAAGAATTGACATGGGATGGTGTTATATATGATCTCGTAGTTGTAATTGGGTAGCGCTTTAGTAGTATTCGGGATAGTAGTATTCGGGAAGAACGTGATGTATTTATAGTGTAGTATAATTGTCACTCTTTACATCAATCATCATGTATATTTTATATATTACATCAAACAGCATCAGACCCCCGACTCGACACCATCCCCATCTTATATCCCTCCCGGTCATCATCCCCCCCATCCCTCAAGTACATAATCGCCCCCGGATGCCACACCCCCCAAACAAGCATAACAGCCAGCATCAACACGCCATCAAAAACATACACACACCACTCATTCGCCAACAAATACCCCGTCCGCCCCATCGCATACTCCACCACCCGAATCACCGACCTGACCAACACAAGCGCACTCACCCCATAAAGCGCCCTCAAATGGCCCCTCCACTCACCATCACCATCAACCACGGCCGCCGCCGCCGCCCTCATCATCCTCCCCTCAAACACAACAGCCGTCACCACAAACAGCGCCAGCGTCCCCACCTGCACCAGCAACCCTCCGATGACTATATCGTTCGCCATCCCCGCCTTCGACCCCTTCCCCATCAGCCCCGCCGCGGACCCCTGCACGACGAACGACACCACGTCGCCCGCTACGAAGATCTTCGTCTGCCAGGCGGGCTGGATCAGTGCGTGTTGCGCCCCGCCCGGAACGCTGCGGATGATGCGGCCCAGCGCCATGTAGATTGAGGCGGCGAAGAGGACCGGCGCGAGTAGGATGAAGACGTTTTGGAGGATGTAGGGGATGAGTTGGGAGGTGCGGTTGTGGGCGATGGCGCGGATTATGTAGCCTTGGATTTCGACTGGGTTTGTTAGTTTGTTTATTGTTTGTTTTTATAGATATATAGATGTTGTGGTGTAGATGGGTAGATATGTAGGAGGAGGAGGAGGAGGAGGAGGAGGAGGAGGAGGAGGAGGAGGAGGAGGGGGAGGAAGTTGACATACACACTCCGCCAATGGCAAACGGGATACAGAAGCGTGCTCGCGTCTTGCATATCTTCCAGATGTGGAAGACTGTCGGGAGGAGGAAGAGAAGAGCGAAGATGACTGCTGCTGGGATGGAGGGCACGTATTGCCAGAGGTAGTAGGTTCCTTTGTATGGTTCTAGTTGGGCCATTTTCAAGTATTAGGGTCTGATTCGGGTTGTATGTAGATGGATATAGATCAGGATGGGACTCATTTCGGACGACGTCCTCGTTTTATATCCATTTCCGTCTATCTATCTATCTTTTCATCGACTGCCTACAATCAGACATCCGCAGGCATCACAATTAGAATAGAATCCGCGGAACGAAATCTGATTGCATCTCCAGGAGTTATTTTCGGCCCCGTCAACGCTATAATACCCGCGTATAGATCTAGCGAAACAAGCCACACCGGTGGAGTCGGGAACCTGGTCTGTGCATACGTTTTTCCATGTTCACTGCCCCCGTTAGTGTCGGCTTATCGTCCTTGATCTACGCTCTCTTGTGGTTGTGAGGCTGAATCGTTTCACCGGGTGGATTCCAGCGAGGCTGGACCTGGGGCTTGGTTTCTTTCTTCGCGGCCTTAGTGATTATAGGTTGGTTTGTCATTTGTTAGTGCGGCTTTTGGTAGAGCTTGTTGAGGCTTGTTTGGGGTTTAGACTATAGATAGATAGGATGGTTTGGAATGTAAGCCTCTCTATGTCAGACTAGGTCCTGCTGATCTGCCAGTGTGGTGAGGATGTCTGATCTCCTCCTATTGTTCCATCACCGAGCGAGCATGCGAGTATCGCTCTTCACGGATACCTGCAGTGGAAGGGATACCATCAACGATCGACTGCCACGAGGACTTTTGGGGAGCGAGCGGGAGGGGTGGTATTGATCGAATGAAATAAAGTATGTGGATCGTTCTATGTACAGGATACTCAATAGTTAATGAGACGATCCCAAGGGAAACTCGGAAGATTCCTATCCAAGACATGATAAAAGGAAACGCGTAACGAGAACAATCTATAATCGCCAGGGTCACAAGTACCCAATCCAGCAAATGAAACCCAAACAAAATCATCCCATCACGTAAATGACGCGTGACCCACAATGATAATACCTATACAGCTAAAATCCCGCCCTGCCTATCTGGTGGCCTGTCTGGAGATGCGGATCTATTCCGGCACCCCCAGTCCCTTGCCGGGCACGTCCACGCTGTGATACGGGGGCTTTGCGCCCACCGCTTTGGACGGGTCAAATCGCCACACTCCACCCGTCTTGTCACTCTCCAGCGACTCCAGGTTCACCCGGCTGAACAGCTTCTGGAACTGCTCGTCGGTCCCGTCCACGCGCTTGAAGAACCGGCGCTGCCATTCCTGGTTCTCGGAATTCTCGATCTTGCGGAGCTCTCGCTGGGCATTCTCAATCGTCCCCTTGGCCACAGACACCGAATCCATGTCACCCTTGAGGATCCCGCCGGCCACGTCGCGCCACGCCCGCCGACTCTCGTACAGGTCCTGCTCCTCCAGCGGGGCGACCTGGAGCGGCGTCGTCGGGTTCTCATCGACCGTGTACGTGTCGATCACGTCCTTTGTCCGCGCGTTCTTGATGCTGAAGCTCTTCGACCACTGGCCGTCGGCGGTATAGAGGGGCTTCTTCTCCCCCTCGCTTTCCTTGTAGAGCACGGCGTTGAAGGTGTTCTTCTTTCCGCTCAGCCAGCCTTTGCCGGAGTAGTCGATCTTGGCAGTATAGCCAGTGCTGCTGGCAATTCGAGTGGTCCGCTCCAGTTCCATGAACGGAGTTCCGTAGATCAGCGACTCGACGTGCAGGTACGGAAGCGTGATGAGGTATTGTTCTTGCTGGGCTGGGTCCTTCGGGTCTGCCCCAGGAGGAGTCAGGGTCAACAAGGCATGGCCGATCTGCTTGATTTGGATTGTGTTGGAGAACGAGGCTTTCTGTGCGTTGTAACCTTGGAGCTGTGAGGAGACCACGTTAGCATTTCTCCCCACTGTGGCGATCGGAGGGATACTCACCTGAACGCCATGCTTTTCATTCTGGATGGCATATGCTGTCGCCGGAGGGTGGTGGCTGAGGAAAACAAAGTCAAAATGAGGTTCTGTGACAGGTGGCGACCGGGAAGGGATGTATAAACTCACCTGACTTGTTCACTGATGAGAGTGGTTTCGCCGACCTCCGGGTCCGAGCTCCACTTTCCGATGAAGAGTTCTCCAAGAAAAGGGTTCAGGGGCTTCTTCTCACTGCCCAGCTTCTCACTGCGGCTGCAATATTGCTGGTGGAGGGTGGTGAGGAACCACTTGAGGACGAGGAGAGCTCTCTTCTCGGGGTCTGCCTCGCGGGCCGGCGCCACAAAGATGGAGGGGTGTTCGGCCCAGTAAGCGGAGTATTCCGTGAGGGAGGTTGGGGACAGAATAAAAGGAGGAGCGGTCAAGGACGAGAGATCCCCGTTAAAGGAGGCGATCGACTGGTGGGATTCAACTGGTCAGTTTCCTAGGCGGCAAGATGAGAGTGACGGGAGGGGCCGTGAGGGATTCGGTGCCAGGGTAGGCCAGTTCCCAAAGGCCCGGACTATTTGCAACGACTAATTGCAGAGTGGGATCGTGGAAGAGTGGGAGCTGCTGGTGGGTAATGTCTCATACCTTAAGAAAACTGGACCAAGACCCTTTACTGCCAGCAGGCACACCCTGTGGATCCTTACTGGAAGACATTTCTTCAGGACTGGAGGGGGAAAGGGGGAGGGGTATCTGATTAATCCAGGGAAGGATATCTTTGACTAAACAAGGGGGAGGTGGGGGAACAAAGGGAGAGAACAATAGACTTGAGGATGAGGAAGTTGGTAGAGGAGGAAGAAGAAGGATGGGGCGGGGGATGGAATGAAAGATTAGTGGGGAGAGAGAAGGAGACAACAGGTACAAGGGATAAAGAGAGAGAGAGAGAGAGAGAGAGAGAAGAGACGGATGGGGAAATGAAAGGGCGACGTCATCGTTTGCGGACAGGTCCCGTGATTGGCTGCTAGTTTCAGGGTCTCCTGTTCCCATACCATACCGTTATTTATTGTTAGTAGTGGAAATTATACGGTATGAATGGTATCTTCCATACACACCCAACAGTAGGTATTCTTCTGTATACTTCTCCCTTTCTACTTTCATTCTTCTGTCTTCCTCTTCTCTCTCTCCACCTCTTGTCCTTATCTTGTATCTCTGTCATTTGGTGATATCATGTCATTATATACCGCAGTACTAATGACGAATAACTCGATCGAGTAGAGAACCGGTCCAGTTCGATCAAACGAATGAACCACATGGGTGGAATTATCCAGTCGCTTGGTCTTTAATGCCTCATCCATTTCATTTTGATTTTTCTATTAAAACTCTTCTGCTTGTAATTGATCAGCCTGTGATGGGCTCATTGAGGTCTTCTCAGTTCTCGGTTGAGCTGCTGCCTAGCACCTTCCCACCATTCCACTAGATTGGGACTTATACTTCGGCGTGGGTGGAGACTCGGATGAGCAACGATGATGAAAATCCCGAGCACGAGAGGAAAAACCTCAGGACTGTGAAGGAACTCAAAGCTAACATCTCTTCCATGCGAAAAATGACTGGATTGAACGGCACTGGGTTTCCGTCCAACGAACAGAGTCACCATGGGTGAACTTGCCCTAAGCGGAACAAGAATGCTTGACAGTTGGGATAATGCATTCGCCAAACGATCAATGAGCGGTTCATCATTGTACAACAAGGCTGACCTACTCGGCAATTCGGATGGACGCTGACCGGGTTCGCATTGTCATCGCGATAATCCTCCTGGGTCCTCTGCCGTTAGTCTTGAGCTTGCCAAAAAGCCAAGTCTCCATCGATGGAGAAGCTAAGACCGATGGCTCCTTCTGGGATCGCTCTTTCCCCTGCGGCGTCGCTCTCGTTGGGCGTCTAGGGGCCCAGCTCGTCCACCGGGTCGATCGTGGTCCCACTTTCTAGGCCATGCTATTATCGATAGACATCCGGCCGCTTTTCCCGAGTATAGTAGTGCCGATGGGCGTGACCGGGATGGACGGCAACTATTGGCTGAGCAACGGCCTCGCCGACCAATGTCTTGGGATGATGTATAGAAAGGGCGAGAATATGCCTCGCAGAGCTCATAAACTAGGCGAGGACTATGTGCCAGGTTCCAACCATATCAACCAGACGCAATCGAAGCCCCATCAGAGGATGCTGCTGGCCATGTCGTGCTGATGATGTGATGATATTACGCTGCCCATTGGACGTCACCCTCTCGAAACGCGCAATGAATGGAGAAAGGAGGCTTTATCTCCTGTTCTTATTGCGTGTTTAAAAAGACGCATGTGGCTTCAGGATGTCCAATGGAGGTGTCGTGCCGGGTTTCGTTGCTCTTTTCGTCTCCGTTTTCGCCGCATCTTCACGAATTTACTTCGTTGACCCATCCATTCGTTCCGATGAGCAATCCTGAAACACTGTAGATTGAGCATCTTCATATTATTACACTCGTTATTGGCCGACCTGGCTCAACTTGGAAAACTTATATACTGTCCTTCTGGCCTAAACTCAATCTATTGTCTATTCTTGACAACTACACCATTTTTCTATCCTAGGTCTATGGACCAAATTTCAATACTCCAAAGCTTGACATAGACAATGTCCAACACTCGTTTGAATCAGGACCCAGATACCCCAGAAGGGATATCAGACAGATCTTCTACGCACTCGTCCATCACCCACGTCCCACCCCAGGCACTGTTGGACAACGAACGGGAATCTAGACATGGGCCATATCTTGACTCACCACCAGACACGCCCAACACCCTGGTTCAAGACCAAGTCCCCATGGCCAAGGATGGCTACGAGGAGAAGGATGCCGCACAGTACGAGCGGTTCTCGCCGGCACGGAAGATCGTCATCGTCTCGATACTTTCGTACTGTGCCTTTCTGGCACCAATCTCCTCCACCGCTATCTTGGCAGCAGTGCCTGAGTTAGCAAAAACATATGAGACTACGTCGGACATTATCAACGCCAGCAACGCTCTCTACCTGGCCTTCATGGGCATTGCCTCGACCTTTTGGGGGCCTGTCAGCCAAGTCTGGGGTCGTCGTCCGGTATGTTCACCCACCAGGCATAGCACCCCTTCTATTGTTGACATATCTGCCCCCTGTAGATATTTATCGTCAGCGGCTTTTTGTTCTTTGCTTTTACGCTCGCCACAACCCTATCCCCAAACCTCCCAGTATACTGTGTCTTCCGAGTCTTGACAGCCTTTCAAGGCACATCCTTCCTTGTGGTTGGCAGCTCAGCCATCGGAGATATCTACGAGCCACGAAGTCGTGCCTCTGCAATGGGATGGCTCCTATCAGGAAGTATGACAGGATCCGCTCTCGGGCCTTTCTTCGGCGTAAGCTTCTTGACCACCTGTCCCCCAGCCGAAAGTGTAAGCTAATTGATGGCTGAAAGGGCGTGATCGTAACTTTTCGACCCTGGCGAGTCATCTTCTGGCTCCTCACAGCAATGACCGGCCTCGCCTGCATACTCATGATCTTCTTCTTCCCGGAAACAATTCCCTCGACCACCAAGTGCGAATTCCAAGGTCGCCCCCTCCCCACCCAAGCCAAGCTTCTCTGGCAATACATATCCCCCCACCGCGTCACGGGCCTCCTCATTTCCTACCCAAACCTCTTCCTCACCGGCCTTGGAGCCGGCGCCCTCGTATGGAACCAATACGCTCTGCTCACACCCATCCGCTCGCTACTCAACCCACGCTTCCACCTCACCACCCCCATCCAGGCGGGCCTCTTCTACCTCGCCCCAGGGGCGGGCTACCTAGCAGGGACCTTCGTCGGCGGACGCTGGGCAGACCACGTCGTCCGCAAGAGCATCCAACGACGCAACGGGCTCCGCGTCCCCGAAGACAGACTTCTCTCATGCCTGCCTTACATCTGCATCGTCTGCCCCGGCTGCATCCTCGTCTACGGCTGGACGGTCCAGACTGAAGTCGGCGGCATTGTCGTCCCCGTCCTCTCCATGTTCGTTCAGGGCGCCCAGCTCTTCTGCTTTCCCAGCCTCAACACCTACTGCCTCGACGTCATGCACGACAAAGGTCGCAGCGCTGAAGTCGTCGCTGGCAACTACGTCTTCCGCTATGCTTTTGCCGCGTTGGGCACGGGTGTCGCCCTCCCTGCCATCGATGGTCTCGGCATCGGCTGGTTCAATACTATTTCTGCGCTGTTTTTGGCACTCAGCGGCGGTGGGGTGTGCTTAACTGCCGTATTTGGACCAAGATGGCGTGAGACTATCGATGCGAAGCAAGAGAGGAAGATCGCAAGGCAGAAGGGGATAGAGTGATTCCTCTTTTTTCCCTTCACTTATCCCTAGATGCATACTTATCTTTCTGCCCCCCTACTTCTATTCTTTTTTTTTTTTTTTTTCTTCTTCTTCTTCTTCTGTCTTTTCCATACTCATATTGTTGCCATTCTTGACTTTTCCTTGATCTGTGCGCATATATCGAAATATCCAGACTAGAGCTTCTAGATTGACTCTATACTATACTATCACCTTAAAAATTACTAACTTTATATCAGAGCCGCACAACCACCAAGAGTCTTATCATGACTATCTATATTCTTGTGAGAAGTTCTGAAAAGCCTCGCCAGACTTCTTCAGAAAAAAGGCTTTAAGAGAGTGTATGCAAAGCAAACAATAGGCAAAAGGTATTAAAAAAGAATGTTATTGATTATTCAATGTGTACATAACAATCCATCTGTTGATAGACTTGAAATCACATCCCGTCCCTCCCACCCTATTTAAAGGGATATAAAATCGATGCAGGCAAAGAACTACAACTTGAAGAAGCAATACGTGTATCATGGCCTAGATCTCGTCCTACAAACCCTCAGGCAGAGCTTCAATTCCTCCTCATGAGCACTTGCTACCTTAGCGTCTTGTTTCCTTTGCTCCAGAGGCGCTTTCCCAGACGGTAAGGTCCGAGTCGACCAAGAGGCGCAATAGATGATGAGCTTCGTCGTGATTATCATTAATAAGCTTGTTGATAGAAAGATCTCTGTAGAGGAAGCCTGTCACTGCAAAGAATGAAGGATGGTGCTGTAGTGAATGCATTGGGTCAGCATGTCAGCTGACTTGCAGAGCTTTTCTCTCCATTTTGTCATTTGACGTTCTTGCAACCTTTCAAGTATTAAGAATAGCCTCGATTTCTTATACATATGATCCAGCATCCACCACAGCCAGCTTTTCCCCTCCCGTGCTCGATTCTCTCAGCTCCTATAGATGAGACGACCTTTGTACTTGTCCGTCCCGGCTAGATGGGAAGTACACAGGAAATTTGCTATAATTATACAAAAAATCCATGCGCGTGTGTAGTAGATACAGATTGGTCTCTTGTTGAAGATTAACAGAGTATCTGCGGTGCTACGTGATTCCGGATTAAACCTGCATTTCAAGGATATATAGTTCCTTCAACCCGGGCGATATCCCCACTCCTCGATTTTCAGAAAGATGAAGCACCCGGCTCACCATTCACACAGTATCTCCGCCTCAACAAGAATGTCGCTTCTGGCGCAACAGAGGTCGTGTTGATTGTGTCAGTCACCCGGTAGGTATTCCCTTTGAGCTTAACGTCGAACTTGGAAAAGAACATATAGAGTATGATCTTGATCTCATGGATGGCAAGTTGCCGTCCAGGACACGCCCATCTGCCCAGTCCAAACGTCAGGAACTCAGGGGCACCCTGGACCGCCGGCCGTCCCTGCTCTGCCCACTGGAAGCCACGGAAGACAGTTCCCTCCGTCCCATAGTTGTCAGGATGCTGGTGTGCCCGGGAGATAAGCACAAGACACATTGCGTCTTTCGGCAGCACGTACGGCCCAACGCGGACCGGTCGAGTGGTCTGGCGCACGGGGCCCCACGAATCGCCCTTGGTCCGGAGGACCTCGCGGATGAAGGAGTCGAGTAGCGTCAGCTGGGTGAGTTTCTTGACGTTTAGGCACTCGCCCGCTGGATTGACCCGCTCCCATTCCTCGCGTAGAGCAGGAAGATACTCATCCTGTTTCTGCGTGAGCTTAATAAGGATCCAGAGGCCGGCAACGACAGTCTGGTGTATGGAGGCAAAGATGACCCCGACGCAGAGAATGGCGCAGCGGAAGAAGCCGGCTAGCGCGAACACGCCGGTCGTGCCGTGATAGTGCTTCGCGAGCAGGATGTGAAACAGCGGAACGAACTGGCCGTGCTTGGCGGCGAGACCGTTCTCCAGATGCGCGTTCCGGTCTCTCCATAGCGAAGGAACGACATGGAAGAAAAACCTCGGGATGATGGTGAAGAAGACGGCCGACAGTCCATTGACCAGCACCCACAGCCATGGGAGCCACGACCACTCGTGCGTGTTCTCATGCATGCCCGTCATGTTGGCCATGGCCACGGCCACCGCGGCGAAATGGCCCGCTACGATGGAGGAGGCGTGCGCGGGTCCGAGGATCATGACGACCATGGCGTGAGCGACAGCGAGCTGTATCCGATGGAAGATGTCAGGAAATTCGACGGTCGTCTTGTTGAAGGCCGGGTCAGGCAGGTCATCCGCCAGTTGGTCAAAGTACTGCTCAAAGACGGGAAAGACCTGTTCAATGATGGCGTTCATGCGCGGCTGGACGTTCTTCTCCACCAGACTGTCGACGTCGTGGACGAAGGCGCCATTGTCAAAAAGTGCTAGGAACCCCAGGTGAAGCACCTCAAAGACTGCCTTTTCGAATGTAAAGTTCTTGGTGTCGGTAAGTGTCTCGTGAGCGTATCGGTGGTCAATGACATATTCTTTGCGGCCGTGTCTGGGGACAACAATCACTGGACCATGTTCGTCCAAGGCTTTGCTGTATGCCTCGTTGACTTTGCTGGAACGGCGAACTTCACGGGGGATATGGACTACCGGAGGAGAAGGAGCGTCAAGGGACGTCTCCGACGCCAGCTGCGGCAGTGGTGTAAACATGGCTGCATACGCTGGTGCTGCAGTGGACGTACAGGGAAAGTGGGAGACTAGAGGTATTTAAGGCAATATGGTATCGTCAGGACTCACTGCAGGGCGCCTGATTCAAAAAAAGTGAGTTTCTGAATTTCAGATGATGACCTTGCATCCCTGTAAGTCAACCGCTGCTATTTGTACATGGATATGAGCCTGATGCCAGATGGCTCTTGGTTTCAAGGCTCTCGCGAGTGGTGTCTGATGGTTAACATGTTAAACGCTAGAGAAATATCAACACCACAAGTCAGAGACCACCTGCAGACGAGACTATGAGCATTGACACCTCCGACAATTTTTACATCCTTTGAATTTTGTCACAAATGCGACGCAATATCAAACGCAATCTCTCCAGCTCATTGACAGTAAGCTGACTCTGACATACATACCAGATAAACTCAAGACCACTTTCCTCGATCCCCTCTTAGGTTTCTATCCTGCTATTTCCCCACCATTCTCTCTATCGTCCGAGATATCATCACCGAAAAAAGAAAACCACCCATTTCCGCTCCCAGCCCTTCTATCCCCAACCAATAGAGTAAACAGACGCCAGCAAGCCGGACACAGATGATAAGAATATCAACAACCAATAAACCAGACGCGAGTGTCTTGCAAAGATAAGATCTAGCCAGACGATGCTGGCCAGCCCGATTCTCCCTTCACCCTCACTCACTGGCGCTAGTGCACTTTTTGCCTATTGCTGACTAGCGTCGTGATTCAGGCGTCCTCTTTTTCTGCCTGAACGTGGTTAGCAGATATATATCGCCCTGTAGCGTTGCGTGTACTGTGTACCCCGCTAGGGTTGAGATATTGCTTTTCTGGTGTCAGTAGCAGGCCGCTTTTGTAAGCTGTACCTGGCGGTTGGGAATCCTTGTCGAATGGTGATAGGGTCTCCATTTCCTTGTTTGGGACTGACTGTACGTATATATATATTTATCTATGCATATATAAAGAAGACTATATCTTGGTCCTTCAATAGTTATCCTGATGTTGTGATCCACTATGCCCACTGCAAAACTATGATGGGCTTGAAGTTCCGTAGTCATAGATACGTTATTTTTTTTTTTTTTTTTTTTTTTTT